>CBVK0100097884.1:0-30523 GCA_900067695.1 Picea abies
ACCTTTTATGACAAGCATAGTCAAGAAACATTCTTATAGCTTCTAATCTTGCTACGGGTGCAAATGTTTCATCAAAATCCAGTCCTTCTATCTGAGCATAGCCTTTACAGACTAACCTTGCTTTGTTCCTAACAACTTGTCCTTGCTCATTCATATTATTCTTAAAGATCCATTTGGAGCCAATGACATTTTTACCTTCGGGTCTTTGAACCATCTCCCATGTATTGTTTTTCTCAATCTGATCAAGTTCTTCATTCATTGATTTAACCCAGTGATCATCTGTGCTAGCTTCATTAAAATTCTTGGGTTCCAGCATGGATATGAGAGCTATATGAGACTGTTCGGTGGTTTTGATTAGCTTTCTCCTGGTTTGTACACCTTTTTATTTTTCTCCAATTATTTGACTTGCAGGATGATTCTTTTGAATGATTCTGGAGGAGGAACTTGTAGTTGACTTCTGATTTGAGTCTGTCTGAGTGTCTGAGTCTTCATCTGATTCAGAGTCTTCATTTTATGATTCTTGGACCTATTCATCTTCATCTTTAGCTGTGTCTTCTATAGGAGACTCATTACCATACACCTCTCTTGCTGGGATTCCTTCATCAATTTTTACATCAATACAGTCAACCATTTTATGTAGCCTCTTATTATAGCATCTGTATCCTTTACTGTTTGTAGCATATCCTAAGAAGATACCTTCCTCATCCCTATCATCATATTTGTCGAGGTTCTCATCATTATTCTTAATGTAGCATTTACTCCCAAAGACTCTGAAGTGTTTAATTGAGGCAGGTCGTCCAAACCATAGTTCATAAGGGGTCTTGTCACTTTGTGGTCTGAGGTGGGATTTGTTAAGCACATGGACTATTGTGTGTATTGCTTCTACCCAGTAGGTTTGACCAATGTGCTTCTCATTCATCATTGACCTGGCCATTTCCTGCATTGTTATGTTTTGCCTTTCAACTACTCCATTTTGTTGTGGAGTTCTTGGTATTGTGTATTCTCTCTTGATCCCATGCTCATCGCATAATTCCTTGAGTATCTTGACATAAACTCTCCTCCTCGGTCTGATATTACTACCTTTAACCTCTTCCCTGTTTATGTCTCAGTTAAAGCCTTAAATATCTTAAACTTCTCAAATGCTTCAGCTTTTTCTTTGAGAAAGGCTACCCAAGTAAGTCTGGAGTAATCATCGATAATCAACATGAAGTAGTTTTCTTTCCCTGTGCCTTCCTGTCTTGATCGTCCACATAAATCCATATGAACTAGTTGAAGTGGTTTCTCTGTTGAAGTAAAGCTCTTGGACTTAAACCGTGTCCTGTTTTGCTTCCCTACTTGACAGGGTTTGCACACTGAATCTTGGGGATTTGATATTTTGGAAGATCTTTTACTGCCTCAAGGTTTTTGAGTTTGATTAAGTGGTTGAAGTTTAGATGTCCAAGTCTCCTATGCCATAACCAGCTTTCATCATGTTTGCTTAGATGACATTCTTCTCTATTTTCTTTCAGTACATATACATTATTTTCTGTCATTATGCCTTTGGCCACTACTTGTCCTGAGTTTACAGACTTTATCTTACAATCCTTGGACATGAAAAACACCTCGCATCCTCTGTCACACATTTGACTTACACTGAGAAGATTATGTTTCAGCCCATCCACAAGTAGAACATCTTGGGCTTTTCCTTTTCCATTACTTAAGCTCACCATCCCTTTTCCTTTTATTTTCCCTGGAGCATCATTTCCAAAGGTTATGGTTCCCGATTTACTTTCACTTAGCGATAGAAACTTGCCTTTGTCTCCTGTCATGTGTTTGGAGCAACCACTGTCTATATACCAAGGTTTCATTTTTCTTTGAGCAGATAATACGAATCCACACTTGTTACTTTCCTTCTTCTGCCAAAACTTGACATTTTTCACAGGAGATTTCGAATATGGTTCATAGTTCCTTAACCGACAGTTAATATATTTATGTCCAAAGTTGTGACAAGTGTAGCATTCAACCTCATTATTCAATAAGTCAAACTTATTGTTGCAGTCTTGCTTACTTATTGACTGTTGACTATTTCTTGCCCTCCTTTGTTGTATGTGTCCAGACTTAATTTGGCAATTTGCAGTATGTGAATGATTATTACCTGACTGTATCATTCTTTATTGTGGGAAGTATTTATTCCTTTGAAATCTTAATTGCTCATTTCTAGGTCTTAAGGAACAATTTACAACTTTGTGACTGAAGTTAGAACAATAGAAACAATAGCCATAGAAAAATTCTTTGTACCTGGAAAATGGTTGTCTTATTTGAACAAATTGATTTCTTTCTTGCTGATAACGTCTTTTAGTAGAAAGAACATTGTTTCTTCATTCTTCAGATTCAATCCTGGCACCTTTTCCTTTACTCGTATTGGGTGGCTAATTGTCTTCCTTTGTTTCTGCAGGTTTGTTATCGTCATTGGTTGTGCTTTTGACAAACTTGATAGGTTCTTCAATTCTTGGCTTCCCACTGCTTGATCCCTCTTCATACCCCAAACCAATTTTCAGCTTGGGATTCCTTTGCTGATTCAGAATGGTGGTTAATCCTTCTGAGGCTTTGATACTTGATAGATTCTGATTATAAAAGACTTGAAATTTCTCCATTTCTTTCCTTGTTTTCACTACTTCTTGTTCTAATGATTCACATCTTGCCTTCTTTTCTGATAGTTGTTGTTTCAGAATCTCTTCGATTTTCTTTGCCTCTTCCAATTCTACTTTTAGTAGGACAAATCTTAATTGCTCATTTCTAGGGCTTAAGGAACAACTTACAGCTTTGTGACTGAAGTTAGAACAATAGAAACAATAGCCATAGAAAAATTCTTTGTACTTGGAAAATGGTTGTCTTCTTTGAGAAAATCGATTTCTCTCTTGTTGATGACATCTTTCAGCAGAGGCAACATTGTTTCTTCATTCTTCAGATTCAACCCTAGCACCTTTTCCTTTGCTCTTCTTGGGTGGCTAATTGTCTTCCTTTGTTTCTACAAGTTTGTTATCATCATTGGTTGTGCTTTTGACAAACTTGATAGGTTCTTCAATTCCTGGCTTCCCACTGCTTGATCCCTTTTCATACCCCAAACCAGTTTTTAGCATGGGATTCCTTTGCTGATTTAGAATGGTGGTTAATCCTTTTGAGGCTTTGATACTTGACAGATTTTGATTATACAGGGCTTGAAATTTCTCCATTTATTTCCTTGTTATCACTACTTCTTGTTCTAATGATTCACATCTTGCCGTCTTTTCTGATAGTTGTTGTTTCAGAATCTCTTTGATTTTCTTTGCCTCTTCCAATTGTACTTTTAGTAGGACAAGGTCTTCATCAGGTTCTTTACTATCTTTCTCGAACTATTTTAACAATTGTCTTTGCTTTCTATTCTTCATTCTTAGTCTATCAATCTCTTCCAATGCACTGATCAGTTCTCCTTCCAAGTCAACTACAGCTTCTTAATCATTCTCATTACTGCCTGTGCTTTGATTATCATAATTCTTTTTGGCCATAAGTGTGAAGTCATTCAGTTTATCTTCAATAGATGAATCATTATCCTCTTCATCTGAAGGATCATCATCATTGTTTGCACAAAGACTTTTCTTCTTAAAGTTATTTTCTTTAAAGAAATTTATGTGCTTGTATTTCTCCTCATCATCACAAGTCTGATCCTTTCTTTTGTGGGGACATTTGTTTGCAAAATGACCTATCCTACCATAGTTAAAACATTTGAAAGGCATTTTACCTTTGTATTTACCGGATCCCTTCTTCAGTCTCTTCACAAATTTTTCTTCAATTTCATTGGGCTCAGAATCCTCATTCTTCATAATGAGGCTACAACCTATGTTTAGCAAGCTGCAACTTGCTGAGAGCACCAACTCTCTGTTTTCTCTAGCACCAACTAGAAGGAAGCACTGACTCCCTGGTTTCTCTAGCACCAACTAGAAGGAAGCATGAATTCCCTGGTTTCTCTAGCACCAACTAGAAGGAAGCACCAACTCCCTGTGTTCAAGCACCCACTTGAACCTCTGAGGACAACAGTCCTCCCTAGCACCTCCCAACCACCCTGAAGTATAAATCTTTGAATATGAAACTTACTACAGTGATATAATGTTCAACAATGGCTTACCCAACTTATCACTATTTTGTTGCATCTCGTTGCTGTTTATGCCACACTGCCTTTCTGCACATCTCACTTGCGTTATCTTTTTTTCTGCGATTTATCCTCTGTGCACCATGTCCATTCACTGCAAAGTTCCTCTTCAGATCAATTCAGCTACTGCACAATCTTCCTTCTTCATGCATGAATCACTTTCCACATCAAAAACACCACCACTCAAACAAAAACAACAACCACCAACCCCATCTCTTCTTTGTACCGTGTATTTATAGCTTCTGTGCATGCAGTGTTCACAATGCCTCTGCATGTTGACTCCGCACCATTATCCTCCACCTCTCGAGTGCTCTGTCTGATCATCATCGTGATTCTTCAGCTTCTCTAGTGGTTCACCCCGCGTGTCCAACATCAGTGTATGTTATACTGAGATTCCTCAGTCTCTCTGGCAGTTTAAGACTCTTCGTCTTCTCCGAGACAGTCAAACTCTTGATCTTCATCGACCCTGATCGATGATTCATGATCTTGATGAATCAACGGTCTTGATCTCATCGTGATCTCGCATCTCGTTGTTCCTTCGTTGGAGATTTTCTTCACTCCTAGTCATGATAGGCGAGACTCTTAGATCAATGGTCCACATCTTTTGATGTATTGACGGTCAGGATCATTTCATGATCTCGCATCTCGTTGATCCTAAGATGGAGATTTTCATCACTCCAAGTCGCGATAGGCGAAACTCTGAGATGGAGCTTTATGGTTCTCTGATCATTCGCCACACGTCCTCTTGATCCAACGGTCCTTGATTAAATCTCGATCTTGCATCTCGTGGATTTGGAGATAAATCATCTCGACTCTCCAAGTCGCAATCCGTAAAACTCCAAGATGGAGCTGAGATCAACGGTCCACGTCTGATCTCTATTTAACGGCTACGATTGAATCGCCATATAGCATCTCGCGATTTTTGCATTGTTTTCTTTGCCTCTCCATGTCGCGATTCATGAAACTCCGATATGGAGTATGATCAACGGTCCATATCTGATCTCTATTTAATAGCTGTGATTGAATCGCCATATTGCATATCATGATTTCTGCATTGTTTTATTTTCCTCTCCATGTCGCGATTCGCGAAACTCTGTTGACGTCACACGTGGATTGTCACATGTTAAATACTGCCACGTGTCACTCTGATTCGTGACTTACATGTGCCTGAAGTGTTGAAATTGACTGACACCTGTCATTACCTGGTTGTTCCACGTGTCCGTAGCTGACGTGGTCTGTCGTCGTGAGTTGGATCGATGGTCTAGATCACATGTTGATCTGATAGTTCAGGTTCAGTCGGGATTTCACACATTGCGAAATCAACATTCCTGATGTCAAGTGACTTTTTTATTTCAAAGTCCCGATCCCCGATGCCTCTCCATTGGCTGGAATCAACGGTCCAGAATCAACCTCTATCTGACGGCTTAGATTACATCACGATTTCGCATATCACGATTACGCCCGCTTCTCCTTGTTCTTTAAGGATCGTGCAGGTTCTCCTTGATCCAACGGTGGTCAGGTCCTGCGCTTGGATCTAATGGCTGAGACCTGTCCTCCTGTTTAGCGTGCTCTTCTTGTCAATATTTAGATCTGACGAACCTCATGCTGTCGGGAATTTTGGATGGGATCCAACAGCTGTGGATCTCTGTCTTCCTTCTCCTCTGCAAACTCCTGTATTTTGAGCTTTGCCACGCGCGTTTTCCTCAACGTTGTTCCTCCTGAGTTTTCACGTCCGAATCCCCAAGGGATATTATCCTTGTTATCCTGCCATCTCCACTGTTGTACTTGCCATCAATGACAAGCATACTACTTGGTAAACATTTTCCAACACATTTTCCATACGATGGTTGATGAGAGTGCCTCGACGTGCATGATGTCATTGGCATGCTAGAATGCCATTGGCCAACCTGAGTTGTCTCTATCACCCATGTTGCTAACCATGTTTGACGATCGATCTTTTATACCAAATGGCATAATTCCTTCCTTCCCCATGCAGTTGGAGGGAAAAATTGTGTGTGTTGAAGTATAAGTAGTTGATGCGCCTCTCGACTACAATATTTTGTTAGGGTAGAGTTGGACCTATGCCATGACATTGGTTGTATCCACCATTTTTTGGGTCTAATGTTTTCTTCATGAAGGTTGGATCATAACTATTGATCAATTATCCTTCTCCCATCCTGACCCTTCATCAGGGGCATCCATGGTCCCGATGATTGATAACCCACAACCATGTACCTTCAACTTAGGTTCTAGATTGTTTCCAACTTTAATGGGGACTTTTGATTATCCACCACCTATTAATTATTTCAAGTTTATTTCGATTTTTCCCAACCAGCTAAAGGCTGTGATCTTTCAATTCACATATTTTAGAATGAGTTAATTTAATGAACCATGGATTCTACCTTCCCCATCGATTTTGATGGAAGGGATAGGGCACCCTAGGATGGAAATTCCCTTATCCATTGTTGATGTTATGTATAGTACTTTCCAGCAAGCCTCATCCAACCCTAATCTGGCTCCCCCATAGGAGCTATATCTCCTTCTCAAACCGATTTGGGCTCAAGAATCTCTCGCTTCTTACGACCCTTTGGACTTAGTATTTCCCTTTGATGAGGCAATCCTGGAGGCAATGACTAGGCTAGAGAGACCTTGGGATGAACTTCATCACATATCTTATTTCTTACCTGAGCTGAAGAGAATAAAGGTAAGAGAGTTCATTATGACCATGAATAGAGATTCCCTTTGTCCCATTAACCCTATGACCATGCACAAAATATATGCCGAGGGAAACATGGAAAGTATAGCTAAAACAATTCCTATCGACATCTATAGAACCCCTGATTCCATAGAAAATGTCTTCGTCGGAGCAGATTGTTCCCTCGAGGAGATTCAAATATACACTGAATTATTCAAAGAGTTTCACGACGTCTTTGCCTAGTTTTATGAGGAGATTCCAGGAATTGGACCATGTATCGTTAAACACAAGATCACAACTTACCCTGATGTTAAGCCTATCTGAAAAAAGCTTCACCCAGTCAATCCTTGCAAGGTAGTGATGATCAAGGCTGAGGTAGAGAAACTCATCAAGGTTGGTTTCATATATCTTATGCAATTGATGGAATGGGTGTCGAACCTTGTTCCTGTCAACAAAAAGAAAGTATGATCTATGTGTGTATGTAATTTCATGACGTGAACAAAGAGTGCCTGAAAGATAATTTTCCAACCCCATTCATTGACCAAATTGTCGATGAATATGCGAGTTGTGAGGTGTTTTATTGTATGGACGGTTTTTCTGGGTACAACCAGATTCAGATCAAACCCGAGGACCAACATAAAATGACATTTATTTGTCCTTGGGGTACATTCGTGTACAAAAAATGCCTTATGGCCTTAAGAATACTTGAGCCACTTTTCAATGGTCCATGTTGTTTTCTTTCCACGACCTCAAACACATATTTGAGGCATATCTTGATGATATGGCATCACGTTCTTGTAACAGATCCGATCATCCCTCCCATTTATAACTTATCTTTGAGAGGTGTCGCTACTATTAGATTCGCTTGAATCCAAATAAGTGTAGTTTTTGCGTGACATTGGGACACTTGTTAGGTTTTATCATGTCAAGTAAAGGTATCATGGTCGATCCTCTAAAGGTTGATGCAATATTTAAATTTCCTCCCCCACACACAATCCCCCATCTTCAAATTCTACAAGGACAAGCCAACTTTCTTCGACATTTTTTTTTTCAACTATGCTGAGATTAATAAAGGGTTTATGTGTCTCCTAAAAAAGGGGTACCATTATGTTGGGATGAATAAGCTCAATGCTCTTTCAAAGCATTGAAACATGCTCTAACATCTTCCCCTCTGCTCATTCCTCTGGATTATGTCAAGAATTTCTTGTTGTATTTGGTTGCTGCAGAGTCTACTATTGTCATAGTATTGGTCCAAGAGGATGTCGCACTCGAAAAACATGTCATATACTATCTTAGTTGAGGCTTGGTAGGACCATAAATCAACTACACACATGTTGAGAAACTTGCTTTGGTAGTTTTTCATGTTGTCCAACAGTTCTATCATTACATCTTACTTCGCAAGAGCATTGTCATTGTTTTCATGAACCCTTTTCAATATGTGTTAACATGACAGTTCATCGACGGGAAAATCAGCTGATGGATAGTCATCCTGCAATAACTTGACTTAGATTTTGTTTTAGTGAAGTCTAAAAAGTCTTTGGTCTTTGCTGAATTAATTTTGAAACTTTCGGTCGACAATGGTAATAATTTTCCTAAAGAGTTACTGATTAATGGGGATCTCTTCCTTATTACATCTTTCGACCTTGGTATGGGGATATACTTGTGTGTATTCAAACTTTGAATTTCCCATCTTATACTTCTCATGATAAGCGTCGATGAATATGCCATCAAGTGTAGAACTATATTATCCTCAATAATACTTTATATTGTCGAGGAGTGGATTTAATTATTCGTCGATGTATTACTCACGAAGAGGTATAACTTGTGTTAAATGACTGTCACACAGGAGCATGTGGTGGTCACCTATCTAGATTGGAAACACCCAAAATATTCTTCGCGTTGGATACTTTTGGCCCTTGTTGATCAAAGATTGTGTAGAGGTGGTAAATAAGTGTCACCTGTGCTAGATCTTCTCTCAGAAGATGCGGGCACACCCAGCTCTCATGTTCCCAGTTATTTCTATTGGTCCCTTCACTAAGTGGGGGATTTATTTCACTACATGCCACCTAGTTTCATCTAGGGGGAATCGCTATATCATTGTAGCAGTAGACTACTTTACTAAGTGGGTCAAAGTTATGTCGACATTCAACAATGACGGGAAAATGGATACTCTTTTCATTTTTAACCAGATTGTATCTAGGTTTGGTATCACGAAGGATATTGTCGCAGATCATGGAAGTCACTTATAGAACAATATGATGCCCAAGTTAACCTCAAAACTAGGGATTAAGCTAGAACATTTGTCACTTTACTACCCATAGTAAAATGGTCAAGTGGAGGCTATTAATAAGTCTCTCGAGACTATTATTCAGCAAACAATCAATTCAGCCAAGACAAATTGGCATTTAATGTTGTACTCGACACTTTAGGATTACCGAACCTCAATTAATACTACTATAAATTTCTCTCCTTTCCAACTCATTTACGAGATGGAGGCAGTTTTGCGTATAGAATGTCAAATCCCTTCTCTTAAGTTGGTAGTGGAACTATTGCCCGACACTACACCACTTGAAGAGTGTCTTTTATATCTCGAGAAACTTGATGAGAAGCATCGAGATGTATCCTTGGACAACAAGGCTCACAAACAATGTTTCAAGTGTCAATATGATTGGTCCATCAACCCTCATACTTTCTCCCAAGGTGATATTTTTCTGGTCTATGACCTAGATAAAGATCCTTTGAGGGCAGGCAAGTTCAAACCCATGTGGTTTGAAACATTCAATGTGAAGAATTGTTTAGAAATGGGTGCCTATCAACTGGTTGATTTCAAGGGTAACACTTTATTGGAGCCTATAAATGGGCTCTACCTTAAGAATTATTATGCTTAAATTGGTTTCTTGAGTGTGAATTCTTGTATATAATGTATATTTTTACTTATACAATATTGTCTTATTGTTTTATGGACATGTAGTTTATTGTGTTTTTTTTCATTGTGGAATATGTCAAGTGAATATGAGGTCTATGTTGGGTTTGCAGACGGTGCTAGCCGACACACTCAGAGGATTTCTTCCGCAACTTGGATGATATTTACACCTTTTGGTCAGCTATTTTCTTCTGGAGGTATTTTTATGGGCAAAACAACCAATAATGTTGTCTAGTACAATGTCATTATAGAATTACTGTGTGATGCCTTGTCACATGGTATTTATCACCTCTGGGTTTATCTAGATTCTCAATCGGTTGTGTCTTAGTTAAATGGAGTTTACCGTGTCTATGATCCCACCCTTCACTAATGATTCCTTAGGGTACGTCTCTTAGAAATTTATTTTGATTGTATTACTTATATTCATGTTCCTAGGAGATATAATCAACTAACCTATACATTTTCTAATCAAGTATTAGATTGGAATATTGCTCACACATAAAAGTAAAATCAAACACATACATGCACATATAAATACATTTGTACAAAATGTTCATCCATAAATAAAAGATATATATATATATATATATATATAATGTGTCTAAAAAAAATGTCATAAGAACAAAAGTGGGCCGTAAATCCTCAAATAGATCTAGTATTGAACTAGGTGGATATTGGTGGCCACCCACCTATTCCAACTGGCTCCTCGAGACAGTTTTTAGTTCAACACGTTCTTATGTACTTCTTTGTAATTTTGGGCTCTACACTTTTGGGGCTGTATGAATCCCTACACATCTTCCAGGTGGATACTGGTGGCCTCCTACCTAGTCCAATTGACTTATTTTGTATGGTTTAAGGTCAACACATTTTTCTGTACTTCCAGGGCCTTTTGAATCCCTAAACAATGTTTTTTCTTGGATCACCACATTCAAAATGTAGACGGAGTCAAAGTTTGATGATGTAATGCATATTTCTCAAAAATACTTTTCCAATGGGCTATCACATGCCTAAAATGGAGGTTGTATGCAAACAGTACGACCCCAGGAAGTTGAGGCACCATCTTACCCATAGGGGCCCACATAACTTTTGGTGTTTCACCTCCTAGGGTTAGGATTTTGGATGTCTATGGTTTTGTAATTCATGTGTAATGTTAAAACTTACTTTGGGGCCTCATTGTGATTATTCTTCTCAGACAGATGTGCTTAGAAACCACATCTCTTCTCAGAGATAGCTACCACCATTCAAGCAAGTTGTTTCAGTTATGCAATTTTATAGTTTTAGCCTATTTCATTTATTAGATAAAAGATATTGTTCATTGGATATCTGTGTGTTCTCCATATCTTTGTCTTTCTTGTATTCATTTTATTAATCAATTCATTCCAATCCTAAATACGGATCAGTGGTATGAGAGCATTCTTCTCTTCATTTATTTTTTTTCGTGCATGTCCCCGACAAGATCTAGGAACAAGAAGTTGGGACTCGAACCAATCAATCCTTTGCAAGATCAGTTGCGTCGAGCCCGACAAAAAAACATGGGAGATGAAAAGAAAGACGATGGAGTAGGATATCCTTTTAAAAATTTTCTTCAATAAGCCCTTCCGCGAAAAAGGAACGAAATGATGGACAACTTTGCACAGATCCTTCAACAGCTACCCACAGTAGAAGCATCTTGATCAAGCGACCATGCAACCCCTTTAAAGGTACATGTAAATTTTGATATTTCATTATTTGAAGGACTGATAGATGTGGATGTTATAGATAAATGGTTGAATCTGATCAAAGGGTATTTTTCAATCCACAATTTTTTCGATAGGAAAAATATTACTTTTTCACTCCTCAAGGTTGTCCCCCATGTTAAGGAATGGTGGGATACTTACTCTGAGTAAAGGGCCATAGAGGAATATAGAATATTTGTGGTCTCCCCTACATGGGATTCCTTCCGGGATGCCATTAAATAATAATACTACGCTGTTGGAAGCTACGAGGACCAGTACACCAGATGGACCACCCTCCATCAGGAAAGGGACCGGACAGTACCAGATTTTACGAATATTTTCCATACCCTGCGCACCAAATTGGGTATCAAATATTATGAGAGACATATGGTGCTCAAATACCATGGCTATTTACATATATACATTCAAACATAAATGAAGTTCTTGGACATTGCCTCATTGGGTACAACTTATAGATATGTTGTCAAGATCGAGCAGAAATTTAAGAAGAAGAGGTGAAATTTTGGATTTGCAAACTCCTCACAACCGAAGTAGGGAAAAGGAGGCCCCAAATCACACAACAAGGGATAGAGAAAATATGGCCACTTGCAGGACAACCATTCCAAGATGCAAAAAGAAGGGTAATGAGAAGATGAAGAAGGACACAGGAAAATGGTGTGAATACCATAACATCCCTTGGCACAACACCAAAGAATGTCACTCCAAGAAGTCACTTGTGGTTGAGTTGAAGGATTCCAAGTCAGAGGTCCATTATGACTCTAAATCAAATCTAGAAGGAGGGAAGCGGATTATCAATGTTGAACCCAGTGCCAGTGTCACTACCACCAAATTCCAACCAAGCAAACCAAAAGAACCAGAGGAATGGGAATGCCTCTTTTACTCATAGATGTGGGTAAAGGGATCTTCTCTTCATTTCATTGTCGCTAGCGGCAGTCATAAGAACCTTATGTCAACAGAGGTTATCATGTGGCTAGAACTACTGATGACACCACACCCGCAACCCTACACCATCGGTTGGCTTCACCAAGGAAGACATCTTCATGTTAGCCACAATATTTTCTTCCCTATAGCATCAAGCCTTTAAAAGATGAGGTATTGTGTGATATTGCTCCCCTTGAAGTTTGTGATGTTCTTTTAGGAAAACCATATTTGTGGAAGTATCATGTTTTGTATGAGTGTAGAACCCATAGTGTTATTATTACTTTGGGTAGAAAATTGTACAATATACCAGAAGTAGCACCGCCTACCAATATTTCTTTAATCTATGCTAAGAAATGTAGTAAGGTCATTTCACGAACTGAGAAGTTTGTATTCTTTGTGATCTGTGATCACGGTAAGTAGAAGGTCGTCGCCACATCTGTGGCCTCTACACAAATCCTTTATTTGCAGCAGAAGAAAGTGGATGGGATCGTGGAAGAGTAAAAAGACATCTTCTCCTCACCCACCAGGGTACCGACACACTGCCAAGTCAAGCATCCAATTTATCTAACCCTCGGTGTACCTTTTCCTGATGGAATAGTCTATCCTCACTCGCTAATGGAAAATGACAAAATCAAGCATCAGATCTAATATATTCTTCAAAAAGGGTACATCAGACCCAGATCCTTCCCTTATGGAATCTTGATTGTACTGGTGAAGAAGAAGGATGGGACATGGAAACTTTGCTTTGATTACAGAGCATTAAAAAAAATCACAGTCAGTAACTGGTACCCAATTCCCAAAATTGATGACCTTCTTGACCAACTGAAGGAGGAAAAGTTCTTCAACAAGATTGAATTAAAGTATGGATACCACTAGGTTCCCATCGAACCAATTGATGTATGGAAGACAACTTTCAAATCTAAAGAAGGTCTCTTTGAATGGTTGGTCATGCCCTTTGGCTTAACAAACGCACCAACCACTTTCATGAGGTTGATGGACGATGTACTAAGACCCTTCACCAAAAATTTTGTGGTGGTATATTTGTATGACATCCTCATCTTTAGCAGAACTTGGGAGGAGCACATGCATCATATTCAACAAGTTTTGAGCACTCTGAGGTAGCACAAGCTATATGCCAACTTGGAAAAATTATCCTTTGGCATGAACAGGGTCTAATACTTGGGATACATTTTTTATCAGCATGGGGTACATGTTGATCCAGCTAAGATCCAAGTCATCTGTGACTGGGTAGCCCTGACCACACTCACCGAGCTTCGAAGCTTCTTGGGCCTGGCCAAATTCTACAAACGGTTTGTGCTAGGATTCTCCCATATTGCATGTGCCCTCATCCAAGTCACCAAGGTCGGTGGCATGGAAAATTTCAAATGGGGGAAGGCATAACAATGACCATTTGATGATCTAAAGTATCACCTGTGCTCATCTCCAATACTCTTTTTTTATGATATTCAATAGTGGTTCGAGATTGAGACTGATGCATATGACTATGTTGTAGGCGTAGTTCTCACTCAGAATGATCATATGGTGGCATACCATAGTGATACACTCTCAGATAATTTCCGAAAATATATTCTAGGAAAGGAGACAATTATCCACATTGATCACAAGCCTATGTAGTTCATACAGACAGAGGGGAAGTTGCAGAACAAATGCCATAAAAAGTGGTCCACCTACCTACAACAGTTCCATATCAATGTCAAGCATAAGACATGGAGCACAAATCATGTTTCCAACTGCCTCAGTCGACCTTCTGTGGATGCACTCACCACTGTGCTCCATTCCTATGGAGATGAGGCATCCGAGTGGCGCCAAATTTATCAGCAAGATCCAAACTTCCCCACCACCTATTAGCTCTTGGGTATGGGCATGAATATCTCTAATTTTCACATTTAGGATGGATTGTTATGCCATCTGGGTCATATTTATGTTCCTATAGAAAAGTGTGCAAAGATGATTTGGGAAACTCACTACAGTCGGATGGCAAGACATTTTGGCATGGAGAATACTGTGGTTGTTCTACAGAAACATTTTTATTGGCCAAAACTTCGATAGGACGTCAACAAGTATATCATATTTTGCACTATTTGTGCCATTTCCAAGCCAACCATCAAGAATCAAGGCTTATACACCCCTATTCCTACTCACGAGAAGCCTTGGGAATCCATCTCAATGGATTACGTTTATGTCCTTCCATCCACAAATAAAGGCAATGATTGTATATCTATGGTAGTTGATCAATTTTTGAATATGACCATCATTAGAACGTGCAAGAAGAACATCACAGTGGGAGATACTTCCAAGCTCTTCTTCGAATGAGTGTGGGTCCAATTTGGGATACCACAGACCATCATCTCCGACTGGGACAACAGGTTCCTCGACACATTTTGGTCGAGTCTTTGGTCACTATTGGACACCAAGATCACTAAATCCATTTCTTTCCACCCCAAAACTGACGGCCAAACAGAGGTCATAAATCAGATGATTGTGCACATCATGTTCTTGTACAACTCTAAGAATCCACGTACCTGGGATGAGATTCTCCCCTATGTTCAACAAAGTTACAACAAGGCTCTCCATAGCTCCAACAACCATAGCCCATTTCAGGTGGGGTTGGGATTCCAACCCTTGGGTCCCATTTATGTTGCACTATCTCTTACAACCACATAGACAAATTCTTCCCATGTTCATTCTAAGACCGACAAATCGACTAGATACATTGAGCAAATTCAACACATTTTCCAACATTTCCATGCAATTTTTCCAGAAAGCCAATGCTAAGTACAAGTAGTTCCATGATCAACACAAGGTATTGCACCAGTTTTAGGTGGGAGACAAGGTCTGGTTACATTTTGCAGAAAGAGTGTCCTACAAGATCCCATCGAAAGCTCTTCCCACTTCGCTATGGGCCTTACACTATCAACAATGTTGTGGGTAGCAATTCTTTTGAACTCAACACTCCACCCTTTCTTGGCTTTCACCCCGTGTTCAATGTGGACCTCCTTCGGCCATATCTTCCACCATTATTGGACACCTACGAGATTGCAGAATACCTGACACCCACATAACTCAACCCTGACTACATGGAACAAGAATCCACTAATCAGATAGTGGACACACAGTTCAAGGGTACTCTCCAGCAAAGGATCGAGCTTTATCAGGTTGTCAAGGCGAGGCAACTCCTACACCAAGGAAAGTGGCTCACCCAGGACCAAATCCAACATAAGTTTCCTCACTTGATGGGGTAAATCAAAGCAATGGAGACCATTTCTTCATAAGGGGGGAGGACTGATCCAGGTGGATATTGGTGGCCACCCACCTATTCCAACTGGCTCCCCGAGACAATTTTCAGTTCAACACATTCTTCTATACTTCTTTGCAATTTTGGTTTCTACACTTCTGGGGATATTTGAATCCCTACACATCTTCCAGGTGGATATTTTTGGCCTCCCACCTACTCCAATTGGATTATTTTGTATGTTTTCATGTCAACACATATTTCTGTACTTCTAGGGTCATTTTGGGGCACTAAACAATGTTTTTTTTTTTGCTCACCACAGTCAAAATGTAGATGGAGTCAAATTTTGATGATGTAATGCGTAGTTCTCCAAAATACCTTTCCAATGGGCTATCACATGCCTAAAAAGGAGGTCGTATGAAAAAGGTACGACCTCGAAAAGTTGAGGTACCAACTTACCCATAGGGGCCCACATAACATTTGGAAATTCACCTCCTAGGGTTAGGTTTTTGGAGGTATAGAGTTTTGGAATTCATGCATAATGTTAAAAATTCTTTTGGAGCCTCATTGTAATTATTCCACTTAGACGAATACACATAACAACCACATCTCTTCTCAGATATAGCTACCACCATTAGAGCAAGTTGTTTTAGTTCTTTGGTTTTACAATTTCATCATATTTCATTTATTTAATAGAAGATATTGTTCATTGTATATCTGTGTGTTCTCCATATCTCTATGTTTCTTGTATTCATTATGTTAATTAGTTCATTCCACTCCAAAATCTAGATCATGTATACATCATTGGGCTCAAGCCCTCACTATATAAATGAGTACAAAAGATTCCCTCGACACATATGTGGTCCAGTAATAACTATTTCCTAGGCCTGTTGTCCCTAGTATAATGAAATATGACATTCACAAGATGCCAAAACAACTAAACCCAAGTCCGGGGTACCCCTACAACATGTGGTTGCATGGCCTAGGGAAGATGTTTTATCTCTACCATTGACACTGCATGAGTGAGAGTTGTCAGGTTCCTCTCTACTCGTCGCAGTACTCCCTCAGCCTCTCCGACTGGTGGTCCTCCTACAACTACTATTCTTGTGATCATAAGAACCTATTGGATTGATCTATTCTCATTCTTGGATTGATCCTTAGTTGTGTACCTTGATAGATAAGACCATATTTTTTTATCTAGGGCCCCCAGATGTGTTCTTGGGTATCCTGGTCTGGGACCATGATTTTTCTTGGTTATGTACCAAGTCAATATGATGTGTGATCTTCTTCTCTCTCGGGATGATGGTCCATGATACCCAAGAGCAATTAAGAAGAAGGACATGATCACATAATTGACCTTCCTCTTATGTTGGGACAATAAAATCTTATAAGTTATATCATGAGACCTTTGTGAACATTTTTCCATTAAAGAAGACCCCCTTTGAATTTGTCTTGTTACTGTTTCTTTCCCTTGTTTGAACCACGTCCTCCTTATTTTTTATGTGGTTTGGGTCTTTGCTAGACAACTTGAATTGTTGACTATTCTAATTAATATTTTATGATTAAAATATTAATTATTCAATTTGTTTATTTTATTATGGTTTAATATAACCTTAAATATATAATTAATTTAGTTAACCTTAATATCCTAGCTAAACTATAAAAGGATACCTATTCCCCTAACTCTCTCACTCATTTCCTCTTCCTTCAAGTCTCTTGGTTTGAAATTTTTTGCGGCTCCTTCTTGTTCAGTTTAGTAAAGGGTGTGTCCTCCTTGAATATGCCTTGTCTTGCTGGTATAGGGTGTCACCCTCTCCTTGGCTGGTATAGTAGGTGTGGCTCCCTTCCTTGGCTGGTTTTGTGGTGCAACCCTCCTTGGAATAGTTTTTCTTGCTAAGTGTGGGTACAACCCTCCTCAGATATGTTCTCTTGCTGATTTTTGTGGTGTGGCCCCTCCTTGGAGTTGTTTTCTTGTTGAGTTTGGTTGTGTCCCCCTTTAGGAAAATGTGTCCTCTTCTGTTGCTCCTTGTTGGTGTTGTGCCCTTTCTTTATTTGTTTATGATACCACCTATATGTTGGTGTTGTGTCATTTTATATCCCTCCTTATCTAGTGACTAGTGTCATCTATGTGCTACAGTTTTCACATGTGTATGCTACCTAACTTCAGCCTTTAGGGTTTGTTGAGGTAGCCCTACTTTATGCTACCTAATTATGCCTATTGTTGTAGTAGTCCTTCTTCTTGGACATAATTTGTTAAAGTTTTTAGTGTCTTCCTTTCAACCTCTATATTGGTTAGTGGGGATTTTGTTTCAGCCGTGTACTTGATGTTTGGTATCCTAATTGGTTTTCTAATATCTCCCTAAAGTTCTTATTGGAAAAACTTTTCACAAGATCATGATGAGATCTACCCCTGAGGGTTTGATCAATGATCCTTAAATATTTTTTTGAGGATACAGAAAAGAGGAAAACAATAAGCTCATCAGGTAAATCTGTTCTTTGTTTTTGCTAAGGTAATGTTTAGATCTGTTCTTTATTTTTTCTAAGGTAATGTTCAATTATGTTCTTTTTTTTCGCTAAGGTAATGTTCAGATCCATTGTATTATTTTTGTTATTGGTTTTCATCAGAATTTGTGAATATAATGTTGATCCAAAACTACAGTAGTAAATAAAATTTAAAGGATGTTTATATTTCTAGTTTTCCCTTGAAATTCTAACATGGAATCAGAGCTTAGGGCATGAAAAGAGATCAATTGTGGTAGACTTTTGATCCTGTGTATATACACACCTAAGGTTTTTTTTTGCAAATAAACAGTAATCTTGTTTTATATCAGATTGTGTTTTCAGTTTGGCTTCATCTTCAAGATAGGCTTGAAGGGGCTTCAAAATTCAATGCCTGGAAGGCTAGGGTTTTTAATATCCTAGAAGAAGGTGACTTGGATGAGCTAGTTACCAGGGTGATGGAAGAACCTACTTCAAATGTAGGAAGAGGAGCCTATAAGAAGAGGTTGGCCAAATCTGAGAGGGTCATTTTTTACTCAGTTAAAGACATGATGATGCATCTTATTACTCATATAAGGACAACTAAGGAATGTTTTGATTCCCTAGAAAATCTATATGAAAAGAAGGCCCAAAATCAAAAGCGGACCTTGAAGAAACAACTACGTACATTAAATATGGGAAAAGGATGAAACTATCTCTGCCTTTCTTTTCCAAAATTTCCCAAACAAGAGATCAACTTGTAGTAACTGGAGTTACATTGGATGATGATGACCTTGTACAAACAACAGTAGATGATCTTCCTGGATCATCGGATACATTTTTCTCTTTAGTCAATGGAAGAGAAGTTCAACCCAACTTCGAGATATTATGACATGATTTCTTGGAAGAAGAGGGTAGAATTAAAAGCATAAATGAACCCTCAACGATCAAAGACCATTCTCTTTCAGTCAAAGCTAAGAAATTGATGAGGTTTCCTCAACACAAAGGAAAAGGTAAGAAACCCCAAGGTAATCACTCTCACTCTCATTTTTCTAAAGTAATATGCTTTAACTTTAAAAGGCTAGGTCATCATGCAAAAGATTGCAGGAACCCTCCTTCACAAAAAAAATGGAAAGGTGGGGTCCATGCTTCAATTGTAACCAAGGAAGAAGAGACTCAAAGAAGGAGAACTAGAGTTTCTACTAAAGAACAAGAACAATGCAGAGAAAGTTATCTTGTTTCATCTCTCTCCGATACTGTCACCAAATCAGAAGAAATTTGGTTAGTGGATATGGAAGCTCCAAGCACATGACATGCTTCAAACAGAACCTTGTGAACTATAGACATAAGAAGTTCAATATGAAGGTATAATTGGGTGATGATGGCACCTATGACATCAAAGGAATTGGTTCAACATCATTTCAGATTTAGTCAGGTAATGCATTTCATATTGAATAAATTCTTTATGTTCCTAGATTAAAGAAAAATATTATCTCAGTTGTAGTCCTAGAAAGTAAAGGGGACTCAATAACCTTCTCCAAAGGAAATGATCTTATGTTTCCCTCAAATTAAAGTATGATCTCACCCATGAAAATCGGAGCTCAAGAAGGTGGACTTTACAAAGTCACTGGTCAATTTATTCAAGCATTAGCTCATGAGATGATCAACCCCTGTGAACTATGGCACAAAAGGATTGGACATATCAAATATAATGCTCTCCCAGGTTTGAAAAAGATGGTCACAGCTATGTCGGTTTTTTATTTTTAGCATGAAATTATTTTTAGAGGCTATGATCTTGGTAAAAATACAAAGAAATCCCACCCTCACAGTAATATAAAAACTAATGGTATCTTAAATCTTGTTCATTATGATCTTTTTGGACCTATGACTACTCCGTCCATGAATGGTTTTCTTTATTATATCATTTTTATTGATGATTGGTCTCGTAAAACTTGGATTTATTTTCTGAAAACTAAAGATGAATATTTCAGTAAATTTCAGGATTTTAAGAATCTTGTTGAGAATCCTACAAGTACACATATCCGATTTTTCAGAACAGGCAATGGAAAAGAGTTTGACTCCCACAAGTATGATTATCTATGTTGGGCTTCTGGGATTAAGAGGGATATTACTATTCCTTATAATCCCCAGCAAAATGGGGTTGCAGAAAGAAATAATAGGACAATTTGTGAAGCATCCAAAGCTATGATGTATGATAAAAATATTCCATTGTCTCTTTGGGCCAAAGCTGTGATCATTGCAGTCTATATTCAGAACAGGTGTCCTCATAAATCCTTGGAAGATAAAACTCTAGAAGAAGTTTTCACTGGTAAGAAGCCTTCAGTTGACCATTTGAAATTTTTTTGTAGTCATGTCTACAATCATATACCAAAAGAAAAGAAGACTAAGTTAGAGCCCTCTCGAAAGAAAGGTACTTTTTTGGGGTACAGTGAGACCTCAAAATGATATTGAATCTATGTACTAGGGAAAAAGTACATTGAGGTCGGTAGAGATGTGACCTTCCATGAGGAATCTGCCTTTCATCATTCCAAAGAAATTCCATGTGATACAGAGGAGCAGGAAGCTCCATCTCCAAAACCTTTAGATTCTCCACTTTCAGATGAGCAGAGGGAGGAGGCCAGAGAGACTTCATTGGATACCATAAGGGATTATGTTTAGTTTCCCCTAGATAAATATCCTATCAAAAGGAATCCATATTGGTTCTGTGAATTTTTAAACGAAGAAGAGAAACATGCAGTGCCTAAAGGTACTTTCAGAGAAAGAAAAAATCCATATAAATACTCAGGTTTGATAGCTCAGTTGAATCTTGTGATTGACTCAGAACCTTCCACTTTTGATGAGGCTACCAAACATAAAGTGTGGAAGGATGCCATGACAGAAGAGTACGAGTCAATATTGAATAAAGATGTCTGGGAAGTGGTCCCAAGACCTCAAGGAAAATCAGTAGTAACCTCTAAATGGATTTACAAAATAAAGCATGCAGCAGATGGTAGTGTTGAAAAATTCAAAGCTAGATTTGTGTCTCATGGATTCTCTCAGAAAGAAGGAATTGATTAGGATGAGATCTTTTCTCTTGTAGCTAGGTATACCTTTATCAGAATCATCATCTCTCTTGCTTCAATTTTTAATTTGAAACTTCACCAAATGGATGCTAAGACTTCCTTTCTTAATGGTGAAGTTGATAAAGAGGTTTATATCGAGCATCCTGAGGGTTTCATGATTCATGTGAAAGAATCCCATGGCTATAAAATCAATAAATCCTTGTATGTATTGAAACAATCTCTGAGAGATTGGTATGGAAGAATTGAAAGTTTTCTTCAGAGTCTTGGGTTCTCCAAGAGTATAGCAGATCCTAGTCTTTATATAAATATTATGAAAAATCATTTTGTTATTTTGGTTTTATAGGTGGATGATTTGTTCCTTACTGGAGAGGAACATATGATAGCTCAAACTAAGAGGGATCTATCAGCAGAGTTTAAAATGAAGGACTTAGGTCTTCTGCATTATTTTCTTGGCTTAGAGGTGTGGAAGAAACTTGGTGAGATCTTTCTCTCACAAAGCAGGTATGTAGTTGATGTGCTTCACAGATTTGGGATGTTGGATTGTAAGTCCATGACCACACCTATGATTTATAACCTGAAGAAGTTACATGATAAAGCTATAGGTTCATATCCAAAATACCCTACTGTATATTGTCAGATTATTGTGTCCTTGATGTATCTAGTACATAGTAGCCTAGACATTTTTTACACAGTGAATGCCCTCAGTCAGTTCATGTGTGAACTGAAACACATTCATATGGTTGTTTCTAAGCATATTTTCATATATGTCTGAAGGACTATAGCCTATGGGACAAAACACACTTCCATTGGAGGTCTAATGCATCATGGCTATACAGATTTAGATTGGATGGGCAGTACAATGGACCAGAGGAGTAATTCCATATATTGTTTTAGTTGGGTTCAACTATGATCTCCTGGTCCAGCAGGAGGCATCGCTTCATATCCCAAAGCACTATAGAGGTAGAATACATTGTTGAAAGTGCTTCCAGTAGAGAATTAGTGTGGCTCAAAAATCTACTCTTAGATTTTTTCAATGATGAGATGGAACCCACAATAATTCACTGTGATAACCATAGATGTAAAAATATCTCTAAGAATCCTATGTTTCATGAAAAATCAAAACACATTAAGATGAGATATCACTATGTTTGGGAGTTGGTGTAGAAGAAGATTCTTAGTATTTAGTATGTTCTGACAGTGGAACAAAATGTAGATATTTTTACCAAGCCCCTTCCATTGACAAATTTTGTGTACTTTCGAGGCAAGCTTGGTGTTTTTGATAATGCATCTCTTGATGAGAGGGAGTGTTAAAATTAAGTAGTTGCAAGAGCCATTCTTCAGGAGGATGGTAAAGACCCTAGCTTATATATAGGCCCCCCAATAAACTCCTAAGGGTTCTTGGTATGGGACCAAGTAGTTAGAACCATGGAAAAATACCCTAGTGAGGGCCCCCAGTGTATTGTTGGTGTTATTGGTCGAGGACCAAGACGTTTGATGATATAAGTCCCTATATGTGTTCTAGGTCCCTTGGATGTGTTCTAGCTCCCCTAGATGTGTTCTATAGAATCCTTTCTCATTCTTGGATTGATCCCTTGTTGTGTACCTTGGTTGATAAGACCCTATTTGTGATCGAGAGCCCTAAGATGCATTTTCGGGTATCCTAGCCTGGGACCAAGCAGTTTCTTGGTTAAGTACCAAGCCGAGATGATGTGTGAGATTCTTCATGTATCTAGTACATATCATACCAGACATTTGTTACATAGTGAATGCCCTCAATCAGTTCATGTGTCAACCAAAACACTTTCATATGGTTGTTGCTAAGAATATTCTCAAGTATGTTTGAGGGACTATAGACTATGGGCTCATCTACACTTCCACTGGAGGTGTAATGCTTCATGAATATATAGATTCAAATTGGATGGGAAATAAAATGGATCAGAAGAGTACTTCTAGATATTTTTTCAGTTTGGGTTCAACTATGATCTCCTCATCTAGGAATAAGCAGGTCTCCATATCCCAAATAAATAAATAGGAAGAATACATTGTTGCAAGGGCTTCCAGTAGAGAAACAGTGTGGCTCAAAAAGCTACTCTCATATTTTTTCAGTGCTAAGCTAGAACCCACAGTAATTCACTGTGATAACTAGAGCTATATAAAGCTCTCTGAGAATCTTGTGTTTCATGACAAATCAAAACACATTGATATGATATATCACTATGTTTGGGACATGGTGCAGAAAAACATTCTCAGTATTCAGTATGTTTTGATGGTGGAACAAACTGCAGATATTTTGACCAAGCCCCTGTCATTGACAAATTTTGTGTGCTTTAGATACGATCTTGGTGTTGCTAAGAATTCCTCTCTTGCTGAGAGGGAGTGTTAAAATTACGTAGTTGCAAGAGCCATTCTACGGGAGGATGGTAAAGACCCTACCTGAGATATAGGGCCCCTAGTACACTCCCGGGGTTCTTTGTCTGGGACCAAGCAATTAGAGCCATGGAAAACAACCCTATTAAGGGCCCCCAGTGTATTGTTGGGGTTCTTGGTCAAGGACCAAGCAGTTTGATTATATAATTCCATAGATGTGTTCTAGGGCCCTTGGATGTATTTCGGGGAATCCTTTCTTGTGTTTGGATTGATCCTTGCTTGTGTACCTTGGTGGATAAGACCCTAGTTGTGATCTAGGGCCCCTAGATGTGTTCTGGCTTATCCTGGTCTAGGACTAGGCAATTTATTGGTTAAGTACCAAGCCGAGATGATGTGTGATCTTCTTCTCTCTCGGGATGGTCCATGATACCTAGGAGTAGTTAAGAAAAAGGACACAATCACATCATTGACCTTCCTCTTATGTTGGGATGATAAAATATTATAAGTTATATCATGATACCTTTGTGGACATTTTTCCATTGAAGAAGACCCCCTTTGACTTTGTCTTATTATTGTTTCTTTCCCATGTTTGAGCCACATCCTCCTTATTGTTTATGTGGTTTGGGTGTCTTTTCTAGCCACCTTGAATTGTTGACTATTCTAATTAATAATTTAAGATTAAAATATTAATTATTTGATTTGTTTATTTTAGTAGGGTTTAATCTAACCCTAAATATAGGTTTAATTTAGTCAACCCTAACCTCTTACCTAAACTATAAATGGAGACCTATTCTCCTCACTCTCTCTCATTTCCTCTTCCTTCAAATCTATTGGTCTGAAATTTGTCGTGACTCCTTCTTATTTAGTTTAGTAAAGGGTGTGGCCTCCTTATATATGCCTTCTCTTGTTGGTATAGGGTGCAACCCTCTCCTTGGCTGGTATAGTAGGTGTGTCTCCTTTCCTTGGTTGGTTTTGTGGTGTGGCCATACTTGGAACATTTTTTCTTGTTGAGTGTGGGTACAACCCTCCTCAGATCTATTCTTTTGCTGAGTTTTATGGTGTGGCCCCTCCTTCGAGTTGTTTTCTTGTTGATTTTGGATGCAACCCCCTTTAGGACAGCTCCTCCTATGTTGTTTCTCCTTGTTGGTACTGTCCCATTTCTTTATCTATTGCCAATACCACCTATATGTTGTTGCTATGTCATTTTCCAACCCTCCTTATCTGCTAACTGGTCTCATTTGTGTGTTGTCGTTGACACCTGTGTATGCTACCTAACTTCAGCCTTTAGGGTTTTTTTAGGCATCCCTAATTTATGCTACCTAATTCTGCCTATTGTTGTGGCAATCCCGCTTCTTCTACATAATTTGTTAGGGCTATTAATGGCTTCCTTTCAGCCTATAGATTGGTCAGTGGGGATTTTGTTTCATCCCTATACTTGATGTTTGGTATGTTGAATGGTTTTTTGATATCTCCCTAAAGTTCTTATTGGAAAAACTCTTCACAAGATCATGATGAGATCTACCCTTGAGGGTTTGATCAATGATCCTTAAATATTTTTCTGAGCATACAGAAAAGAGGACAACAACAATCTTATCAGATAAATATGTTCTTTGTTTTTTCTAAGGTAATGTTAATATATGTTCTTTGTTTTTGCTAAGGTAATGTTTATATCAGTTCTTTGTTTTTGCTAAGGTGATGTTTATATCAGTTCTTTGTTTTTGCTAAGGTAATGTTTATATCAGTTCTTTGTTTTTGCTAAGGTAATGTTTAGATCAATTGTATTATTTTTGTTATTGGTTTTCATCAGAATTTGAGAATATATTGTTGATCCAAAACTATAGTAGTAAATAAAATTTAAAGGACATTTGTATTTCTAGTTTTCCCTTAAAATTCTAACAAATCCTCTATGTTATGTGGTCCCGGAGGAAAGGTCCTCAAGTTGATCGGATCTCCCCTCCTGGAGAGTCTTTTCAAGAAGTAAATATCCTCTGTGGTTGGAGTCAGTGATTGGACCTCCACCATGAAGGCCTCTGCATCTGTATGCCAATACTCTATCAAGTGGTTCAGTAGCCTAGGTTGTGCCCTCATGAATGGACACTGAAAAGTTTTCCACATACCACAATGTTTAAGCATGGAAATGACCCCTGGATCCTCATCTACCAAGACATATATCTCTTCATGTTCCCTTTCTCGCCAATGAACATACATCCTGTTACAAACTATTGGTGAGGTTAGTCCCTTATTTCATATTTTTTGAAAGATAAAAATATGTACGCGGGTTTCCTTTAAGACAATCACGTATGTACGTGAGATAAGTATTACTTTGCCCACATACATATGTGTGTTAGGCATGGAAAACCTTCTTACACACAGGCCTGGCCCTGTTAAAAGGGCACACACCCTCCAAACCATAAATTAAGAAACAAATGATGATTGAAAATGAAAGGAAAGATTATTTGTACTTACTTGGTTCAGGTTTGAGGATCTTTTGTCCACCTTAGCTCCTTGAATTTGTGTTTTTAATAAGAGATTTTTTTTACTTTTTGGTTATTTTCTAAATTACAATGGTTAAAATGAGTTGTCCACCTCTATTTATAGACATTTTTGGCCTTTTTTCCCCCAGTTTGGTCCTCTTTTTCCTTTTTATTAATTCGGTGAGTACTTGAGATTCTTTTTGAAGAGATATGTGGGGCATTCTATTGTACTTGTTCTTTTGGTTTGGTGTTTTTATGAGATGAGTTACACTCATATAATCCCATGGTAAAAGTTTTTTTTCGAAATTTTCATATAGGTTAGGTTCTCACCACCTTGCATTTCGCATATTGTTGACTTTTTTCACTTTTTCATAGGATCGATCCCACCAAAGTGCGACACAGAAACTTCTATGTTTCTTTAGAAGTGTCGTAATTAGGTGGTAGAGCCTTTTCTCTACATAGATTCCCTAGGTAGATCCCTTTCCTATGTTTTGGCATCCATGCTGTGAGTTTTCTCGATAGGATTGGGAGTTCTTTTAGTCCCGCCATGATTGAATATCGAAGCCCCATTCTTCTTCATATTTTATGGCTCATACCCAAGAGACTCCCTATGAGCATGGTTTGTTGTCTTTCAGGCTCTCTTAAACTTTGAAAGCAACATCTAATGGGATATTAGTTATTCTTTTCAACCTAGTTTAGATTACTTGAGAAAAGAAGCCCCACTGGAGTCTTCTTTAATCCCTTTTCAGACTCTGTAAAATTGAAAAAATTCCCAAGAGATCTTGTTTCCCTTCATGCTCATCAAACTAAAATTTGAAGGCACATATTTCTTGTTGTAGTTTACCCCTTTTCTGTTTTGAACGACTAATTCATGAATAAAGGTATTCCCTAGGAGTTTCGGTTCACTTGGAGAGTATTCTCAGGCATAAGTTTAACCCTTTTTCGGGCATGAGGAACTAAATTCTTGAAAAAGGTCGATTCTCCTTGGTTTTGGTTTATCTCTTTTTTGGGCCTTGGATATTATCTATGAAAAAGGAACCCCCTTGGAGTCCATATTTAAGCTCTTTTTAGACTCCCTAAATATGAAAATATCGTCGAGTGACCTTGTTCCTTTCACACTTGTTAATTGGTCCAGAAATAATATCTATTTGGCATGATTTTAACCCTTTTTCCTACCAATAGATTATCCAGGAAAAAGGTATGCCTCAGGAGACATGTCTCGCCAAGAGAGTTATCATAAGTTATATTTTATACTTTTTCGGGCTAAGGATACTAAACTTAGAAAAAGGATGTGAGTCCATAGTTAATCTCTTTTCATACTCCTTAAAATTGAAAAGATAACCGAGTGATCTTGTCTCTATCACACTCGTTAAAATTGTTTTGAAGAGATGTCCTTTCGGTATAAGTTTAACCCTTTTTCGAACCGATTGGACTAATTACAAAAAAGGAGCTCTCTTGAGTCTTCTTTTAGTGTTTTTCAACCTCTTTAAATGTGAAAAACTACCGAGCGTACCTTCTCTTGGCTCGTAAAACTCAACATGGAAGGATTCTTGTTGTGTCATACTTAATTGCATCACATATCTCATCCTTGCATATTTGGCCTAATGTCGGCTTCATGTTGCTATTAAATGAACCTTAAAATCATTCCTTAAATGCAATCCTTGCAACACATTTTCCCTTGCGATTTGACACCTTGACCCATGGAATAATTTTCTCGAGTGTCCTTATCCTACACATGTCTCCTTGCACTGAGCATCAATATGTTCCATGCTCTTGGAACTAGTTTGCTTGTCTATGACACTCATTCCTCCTTTGTAACGTAGCATTCTTTTATTCTTTTTCAAGCTCGTTAAAAATTTGAAAAAGACAAAAAAAAAAAAATATTCCAAAAAGAGGGGATGGGATATACATTCTCTTTTATCGGGATCCTTTTGTTTGATTTCCAAGCATTGGGATATAGTATGACCTTAGGAAGTTGTTCTCATTACATATAGTTGTGTCCTCCTCCATTTGGTTACTCTTCCAAACATATGGAGATTTTGTGATGCCTCATGTATCACAGACTTATGTCAAATATATGTTGCCTGAGTCTCATCATTTTATCGTGCTTCTATCCAAGGGAAGTTTTGACCAACCTGATTCGGCCATTCTACAGTTTTTATCTTGACTTTCTTGAGTCATCCATCCCGAGATTCTAGTCAAGTTCAAATTCAAAGCCAATAAAATTGTGTGCATGATGATCAAGATCCTCCATTATTTCCCTGATAGCATGTTGAAGACCTCACAGTAGTGAGTCTTACACTCGTATTGTACTCCTACCTAAATTTTGAAGATCTTGAATTTGTTGCTTGAGCTATAAAGTCCTCATCTCCAGCCATAGGAATCAATGCTTCTTGAATATGCATATCATATTGTACTTGTATATCTTCATATTATTTTTAGTTGTAGATCCATTGTGTATTGTTCGCGACTACACTTTATATAGACATTTATATTTTTTCTAGTGGTAATATATGACATGGATCTGCAGTGTACCTGATTGGAAGCCATGCTTAGTTCATCCCGAGCATGGGTATGCTTGCCTCGGAGATATTATCATTATTTTTCATATGGCATGCTCACGAACACTTGTCTCTGGTTCACTCAACTTCATGCCTTCCCACTGGTAAATATTTTGTAATGTATTTCGACCATCAGTTGCTCTTCTATCCTTACATATTAGGGGGCATATGTTATAGTCCAAAATGCCTTATTTGTGCATACAATCCATTGGCCCTCCCTTTTGCATTCTTTTCCAAAATACTATTGAGGATTCCTCTTAAAAAATCATTTTTTGGAGAGTGTACGTGTGTTGCATGCTAGTTATCCTACATACACATGCATGTTGCATGCTAGTTATCCCATGTACACATGCATGTTGCATGATATATAGCCCTCACTTACCTCCAAAAGTTTCAAAAAATATAAAATTGTGTAGAATTCAGTGGAGTTTATGGGCTATGGAAGGTTTCCTTTCCATTTTACTCCTTGTAGCCCATCCCCAAACCCAATAACCATTTTTTTATGATACAAAAAGAGGTCTTGGGGTGACATTTACAATAAGAAGCAAGAGAATAAGAGAACTCTACCAAAATACCTTCCCTTTCTTAGCCCAATTTTTGCATCCTATTCTGATTTTTAGCCTCAACCTTCCCCTCCATCCTTTCTCCTTATGCAACCCTTCCTCCTTCCTTTGGTGATAAGTTGGTTACGAGAAGCTAACGTGGGATTGATGCACTTGGAGCCACGATACAGGAGCCCGGACCTGGTTCATGGAACGATTTCCAACAAAAGTTGTAATCCTTTTTGTCTTGAAAATTAATAAAAGAGTTCATGATTGTCCCAAAATCTTATGTTTGTATGATTTTGTTGATTTATACATTTATATCTATGTCTAAATTTTGAAATACATCAGTAGAGATTGCATATGTTGTAGCATTGTATTCCTAATTTTTTGTAGGTCATCTTTGGGAGGAGATCCACGATCTAGGAGGTGACAACAAACGAAAGAGGTCTACGCCAATCACAAGGACTAAAGGTGCACTAATTAACCTTCTTTCCTCTCTATCGTCACTTTGTTTAGACGGTTTTTGGGTAGCTTAAGGATAGAACAATATTTTAAGGGAAGTCATCACTATGCCTTTACCAAAAGCTAGTATAGGGAGATTTTCCCTGTAGCACTTGGCTAGAGATATGATTTTTCTTTTTTCTTTTCTTCTTTCCCTTACGTTGCTAGTTTCCCTTCAACGTTTTCATCTAGATTGAATGGACATTAGTATTTTGGGTAAGTCCCTATGAATTTTTAGTTTACTGTATAGCCAAAAGTGGGTTAGAATACAAGGAAACCTATCCCATATGATTCATCACCTGATTGGTTATGACATTTCCAATAGAACCAATCACAAAATTGGCATGAGGTCTTGGCATTGGTTTTATGGGATCAATAGTTGACCATAGGGAATTAGGTATGATCTTGTACAAAATTCTGTATTTTGAATTGACCAAGTCCATTTGTTGGGATTTCATAGTAAATTTATCCTTCGTAACTGCCCCTAACAAAGCAACATCTTTGGAACTACTTGGAAAAAGGGACTTTATAAACCAATCAACCAATAGAAAATTTGGGATTTCAACGTTGATCATCTGAATTCTTTTCTCCATTGATCATGAATATGATCTAAGATGTGGGTGGAGGTATTTTTTCGAAGTGGTGTTAGAAGAACCGTCCCTGTCTCATAATGGAACTACAAATGAAAGTTCATCAAGAAGGAAATTTCCAAACATGAGAAATTGTTGTGGGAAGTGCATGGAAATTCAATGTACCACTTTGCTACAATGTGAGATCGGAAGAGCGGTTCAGCAGGAATGCCGAGACCGATCTCGTATGCC
>CBVK0100097885.1:0-30517 GCA_900067695.1 Picea abies
AGAGAATATTTAAATATCTGAAGGGAACAATGACATATGGACTGTGGTACCCTAGAAATCAGAATTTCCAGCTAATTGCTTATTTAGATGTTGACTGGGCAAAATGTGTTGATAAGAGAAAAAGCACCAGTGGAGGAGCATTCTTTTTGGGTGACTCATTAGTTACATGGCTTAGTAAGAAGCAAGGATCCATTTCATTATCCACTACAGAGGCAGAATACATTGCTGCTGCTACTTGCTACACACAGATCTTATGGATGATACAAACTCTTGCAGATTTGAAGGTAACCTACACTGATCCTATTCCAATTCATTGTGATAACACCAGTGCCATAAGTGTCTCCAAGAATCCTGTTCTTCATTCCAAAACTAAGCATATTCCTATAAAGTATCACTTTCTCAGAGAACAAGTGTCAAACAGAATTGTTCAATTGAACTATATATCCTCTAAAGAACAAATTGCTGATATTTTCACCAAACCATTAGCTACGACCCCTTTTGGATATCTTCGTCAAAAGCTGGGGGTTACAAAATCCTCTGCCTAATATATATACCTGGTCAGGGGGAGTGCTTATTGAATATCTGGTGAATTTCCTAAATGCTTATAGATGACAGGGGGAGTATGTTCTGCAACAAGATCAGTTGAAGAATGTGTCTTCTTTGACATTGATGTCAAAGGGGGAGAAAGGAGTCGAGTTCAAAATGTTTCGGTAACAGAGGAGAGTTCAAGTCTGAATGATGGATGCAGGTGTTGCCATCAATGCCAAAGGGGGAGATTGTTGGAAAATATTGAACAAGCAACGAATGCGTGTTGATGATTGTTGTCTTTGATGGCAAAAACAGAAATGGAAGGATATGAAGGATACAAACCCTTGGGGATTCGGACGTAAAAGCTCAGGAGGAACAGCATTGAAGAAAATGCGCACAACAAGAGTTTATAGAGAAGAAGGAAGACAGAGATCTAGTGACTGTCGGATCCCATCCAAATTTCCCAAAAGGCTAACAAATGTCAGATCCGCAGAAGTTGTGAGGGAGATAAGCCATCAGAGATTCGGGGATCAGGATTTCATAATGAAAAGAACACAATGCAACGAAAATCCCGATTTCGCGATATGTGAAATCCCAACTGAATCTGAACTGTCAGATCAACATGTGATCTAGACCGTCGATCTAATTCACGACAATAGTCCACGTCAGCTAGGGACACGTGGCACAACCAGGTAATGACAGGTGTCAGGTAGATCTAACACTTCAGGCACATACAATTCATGAATCAGAGTGACACGTGGCAGGATCTAACACGTGCCAAATCACGTGTGATGTCAGCAGAGGCATCGGCAATCGAGACTTTGATATGTCAAGAACACACTGCAACAGAAACTCCAAAATCGCGATATGCAATTTTGCGATGTAATCACAGCCGTTGGATTAAGAATGAGATCTGGACCGTTGATCTTCATCATTAGGAAATCGGGGATCGGAAATCTCGGAGGCATGTGCATAGTGACATCGAAAACGCCGAAACCCCGATGAGAGGTTTGACCGAGGTCATATGTTGACGGTCTTATGGGGCCAAGTTCTATAGCCAGCAGGGCTAGCACGTGGAAAGGGGCACATCAGTAATCAGGGATTGGAGAGGTGAGAAACTCTCGATATCAGGAAGTGAGAAACCCCGAAACCCCGAAACCCCGACGAGAGGTATGGTGACAGTCACATGATAGATGGTCACATGGACCATTGTGTAGCCGGAAGGGGCTAAAGCTTGGGAAAGGAGCATATCGGGAATCGGAGAATCGGGGGTTCCGAGTACATGTGCATATCGACAATGAGAATGCCGAATTCGCGATGAGTGAAATCTCGATGGGATCTGAACCGTTGGATCAAGCATTGATCGAAGGGATGTTGTTCTTCCTCACAGTTTAAAGCTTCAATTATGAATCCATTAAAAGAAATGGACTGATAATGACAAATCTGTTAGCGTTTCAGTTGCTATGACAGATGTCCTTGTTTTACCTATTGGCAGGGGAAGTGGAATCGTCAAGGAAGTATGTATAAAAGAAAATGAGCGAGACTGAATTGAGTTGGCTGTTCTGAATGGAAAAATAACGAAATAGTTAGAAAGGAGAAAGGAGAAGATGCTGAGCATGAAATTTAATGACAGGCAGAGGAGAAGAAGAACATCATGACAAAAGAACATGATGCAGAAACAGACTTGTGAAGGAAGAGAAGAATTGCAGAATGATAGAGCAGAAGCAGAGCAGAACGATAGAGCAAGCAGAAGAAGAGCAGAATGATAGAAAAATGCGATGCAGAGGAGACTTGCTGAGTGGACAGAGAAAGAGAAGAATTACAGAACAGACAAAGAACGGTAAGAAGTGATTTATACGCATAAGTTGTCTGTGTATTAATTATTTGATATTTAGGGTGGTTGGGAGGTGCTCGGGAGGACTGTTGTCCTCAGAAGTTCAAGTGGGTTCTTGAACACAGGAAGTTGTAGCTTCCATCTGGTTGTAGCCAGAGAAACCAGGGTGGCAGGGTGGTGCTAGGGAGAACAGGTGTTCTTTGTTATGCAGGTTGGAGCCTGTGTAGCGGGAAGTTGGTGCTTCCATCCAGTTGGTGCTGGAACTTTCAGGAAGTTGGTGCTTCCATCCAGTTGGTGCTGGAGTACTCAGGGAGTTGGTGCTTCCTTCTAGTGGGTGCTAGAGAAACTAGAGAGTTGGAGCTCTCAAACAAGTTGCAGCTTGTAAAACAGAGGTAGCAGCCTCACATTGAGTTGGTGCTCAATTGTAAATGATGTACAGAATAGAAAAAGACTGCCTATCATTTCGAAGAAGAAGAGGTTTTCTCCCTTTATGGGTTTCCTCGTGAAAATCTGTCTCTATGTGTATTTTATGTGTGACTGATGATCTTTACTCTTACCGTCCATATGCTATATGATTGGTTGATGACACATGAAGAAATCTTAATAATTATTTAAAAGGCATAAAATTGTTTAAGCTTATGAACAACTGATTCACCCCCCCCTCTCAGTTGTTCTACTACTTCCAACATATCCTAGAGATTAAACATGTCAATCCATGAAGGAAATTCAACCAATAAGGCCCCTTTGTTCAATGGAACAAACTTTGCCTTCTAGAAAGTTAGAATGAGAACCTACATAATGTCGTTAGGTGCAGATGTCTAGGATGTGGTAGATACTAGTTATGTAAAGCCAGTTGTGCTAGCTAATAAAGATGAAAAACTAGAATTTAACTTCAACACTAAGGCTATGAATGTTATCTTGAGTGGGCTTGCAGAAGTAGAATTCGTAAAATCTATGCAACTAGGAACTGCCAAAGAAATGTGGGACAAACTCATTAGCAATTATGAGGGTAATGAGAAGGTAAAGGATGCAAAGATTCAAACCTACATAATATAGTTTGAACAGATGAAGATGAAGGAAGATGAAACTGTTGAAAAATACTTTCTGAGAGTAGAAGAAATGGTAAATGCAATGAAGGAACTTGGGGAAACAATTGATGAACCTTCTTTAGTTAAGAAAATCTTGAGATCTCTCCCAGATAGGTTCAACTCGAAGGTCTCTGCTATAGAAGAACTTAATGATCTAAAAACCTTGGAGTTTGAACAACTGATAGGAACATTGACTACATATGAAATGAGAATAGTTAAAGATAAATCCACCTCCAGAGAAGCATCATTTAAAGAAGACAAGAATGAGGATTATGAGCCCGATGAAATTGAAGCAAAATTTGTGAAGAGACTGAAGAAGGGATCAGGCAAATACAAAGGTAAATTTCCTTTCAAATGTTTTAACTATGGTAGGATAGGTAATTTTGCAAATAAATGTCCCCACAAAGGAAAGGATCAGACATGTGATGATGAGGAGAAGTACAAACAAAGAAATTTCTTTAAAGAGAAAAACTTTAAGAAGAAAAGTTTGTGCGTAAACAATGATGATGATCCTTCAGATGAAGAAGAAAATGACTCCTCTATTGAAGATAAACTAAATGACTTCATACTTATGGCCAAAGAGGATTATGATAATAAAATCATGGGGAGTGATGAAGACGAAGTTGTGGTTGACATGGAAGGAGAACTGATTAGTGCACTGGAAGAGATTGACAGACTAAGAATCAAGAGAAGAAAGCAAAGACAATTGTTAATACAGTTCGAGAAACACAGTAAAGAACCTGATGAAGACCTTGTATTACTAAAAGTAGAATTGGAAGAGGCAAAGAAAATCAAAGAGATTCTAAAACAGAAGCTATCAGAAAAGAATGGAAGATGTGAAGCATTAGAACAAGAAGTAGTGAAAACAAGGAAAGAAATGGAGAAGTTTCAATCCTTGTATAATCAGAATCTGTCAAGTATCAAAGCCTCAGAAGGATTGGCCACCATTCTAAATCAGCAAAGGAATCCAAAGCTGAAAAATGGCTTGGGTTATGAAGAGGGATCAAGTAGTGGTAAGCCAGGAAATGAAGAACCCATCAAGTTTGTCAAAATTACAACCAATGACAATAACAAACCTGCAGAAACAAAGGAAGACAATTAGTCTCCCAGGTCGAGTAAGGTAAAAGATGCCATATCTGAATATGTAGAACAAAGAAGTAATGTGCTCACTACTGAAAGACGTCATCATCCTGGAAGAAATCGATTTGCTCAAAGAAGACAACCATTTTCCAGGTACAAAGAATGTTTCTATGGCTATTGTTACTACTATGCTAACTTTGGTCACAAAGCTATAAATTGTTCCTTAAGACTTAGATATGAGAAATTAATATTTCAAAGAAATAAATACTTGCCACAACAAAGAATGATGTAGCCAAGTAACAAACCTTCACTGATTTCCAATTGCCAAATTAAGTCCAGGGATATGCAACTAAAGAGGTCAAGAAATAATCAACAGTCAATGAGTAGACAACGCTGCACCAATAAGTTTGACCTATTGAACAATGAGATTGAATGCTACATCTGTCATAACTATGGAAACAAATCTATAGATTGTCGTCTAAGGGAATATGAACCAGATTCCAAATCCCCTGCTAAAAATGTTAAGTTTTGGAAGAAGAAGGAAAGTGACAACTGTGGATTAGTGTTGTTCGCTCAAAGAAGAATGAATCCTTGGTATATAGACAGTGGATTCTCCAAACACATGATGGGAGACAAAGGCAAGTTTCTATCTCTAATTGAAAGCAAATCAGGAAACATAACCTTTGGAAATGATGCTCCAAGGAAAATAAAGGGCAAAGGAATGGTGAGATTAAGTAATGGAACAGGAAAAGACCAAGATGTTCTCCTTGTAGATGGGTTGAAACATAATATTCTCAATGTAAGTCAAATGTGTGACAGAGAATGTGAAGTGGTGTTCACATCTAAGGACTGCAAGATAAAATCTGTAACCTCAAGACAAGTGGTGTCCAAAGGCATAAGGACAGAAAATAATGTATATGTGCTGAAAGAAAATAGAGAAGAATGTCATCTAAGTAGACATGATGAAAGTTGGTTATGGCATAGGAGACTTGGAAATATAGACTTTGAACACTTAATCAAAATAAAAAAACTCGAGACAGTAAAAGATCTTCCAAGGATATCAAAGCCCCAAGATTCTATGTGTAAACCCTGCCAAGTAGGGAAGCGAAACAGGACACAGTTTAAGTCCAAGAGTTTTACTTAAATTGAAAAACCACTCGAACTAGTTCATATGGATTTATGTGGACCATTAAGACATGAATGCATAGGGAAAGAAAACTACTTCATGCTGATTATCGATGATTACTCCAGACTTACTTGGGTTGCCTTTCTCAAAGAAATTGTTGAAGCATTTGAGAAGTTTAAAATATTTAAGGCTTTAACTGAGACTCAAACAGGGAAGAGGTTAAAGGCAGTAAGATCAGACTAGGGAGGAGAGTTTATGTCAAGAGACTTCAAGGAATTCTGCGATGAGCATGGGATCAATAGAGAATACACAATCCCAAGAACTCCACAACAAAATGGAGTAGTTGAGAGGAACAATAGAACAGTGCAGGAAATGACGAGGTCAATGATGAATGAGAAGAACATTGGTCAAACCTACTGGGTAGAAGCAATACACACAACAGTCCATGTTCTTAAAAAATCCCACCTCAGACCACAAAGTGACAAGACACCTTATGAACTATGGTTTGGAAGACCTGCTTCAATTAAACACTTCAAAGTCTTTAGGAGTAAATGCTATATAAAAAATAATGATGAAAACCTTGGCAAATATGATGACAGGGTTGATGAAGGTATCTTCTTAGGGTATGCTACAAACAATAAAGGATACATATGCTATAATAAAAGGCTGCATAAAATGGTTGATTGTATTGATTTAAAAGTTGATGAAGGAATCCCAGCAAGAGAGATGTACAGAAATGAGTCTTCTACAGAAGACACAGTTGAATATGAAGATAAGCAGGTCCAAGAATCAGAAAATGAATACTCTGAATCAGATGAAGACTTAGACACTCAGATAGACTCAAATCAGCAGTCAACTTCAAATTCCTCCTCTAGAATCATTCAAAAGAATCATCCTGCAAGTCAGATAATTTGAGAAAAAGTCAAAGGTGTACAAACCAGGAGAAATCTAATCAAAACTATCGAACAATCTCATATAGCTTTCATATTCATGCTGGAACCCAAGAATTTCAATGAAGCCAACAAAGATGATCACTGGGTTAAAGCAATGAATGATGAACTTGATCAGATTGAGAAAAACAATACGTGGGAGATGGTTGAAAGACCTGAAGGTAAAAACGTCATTGGCTCCAAATGGATCTTTAAGAATAAGTTGAATGAGCAAGGACAAGTTATCAGGAACAAAGCAAGGTTAGTCTGTAAAGGCTATGCTAATATAGAAGGACTGGTTTTTGGTGAAACATTTGCGCCCATAGAAAGATTATAAGATATTAGAATGTTTCTTTCCTATGCTTGTCATAAAAGGTTTAAAGTTTACCAAATGGATGTCAAGTCAGCCTTTCTAAATGGAGATTTAAGTGAAGAATTCTATATGGAACAACCAGAGGGTTTCAAACTATATGATAACCCTGACTTAGTATGCAAGCTGAAGAAAGCTTTATATGGTCTAAAACAAGCCCCCCTGAGCCTGGTATCACAGACTGGATATGTATCTCAAAGACAAAGGGTTCACGAGAGGAACAACTGACAACAATCTATATATTAAAACAGAGGATGATAATTTGCTCATCGTACTGGTCTATGTAGATGACATCATCTATGGATGTAATAAGGATTCATTGGTACAATGGTTTTCTTCTACCATGGGGTCTGAATTTGAAATGTCTATGATAGGAGAATTGTCATTTTTTCTTGGTCTGCAAATTACTCAGAGGCCCAAAGGGATGTTCATTTCTCAAGAAAATATCTAAGAGAAATGTTGAAGAGGTTTCAAATGGAAGATTCTAAACCTGTGGGTACACCTATGGTAACTAGATGTAAATTAAGCAAGGATGATGATTCACTTGATGTTGATCAAAGCTCATATCAATCAATGATAGGAAGCCTGCTATACATCACAACATCTCGGCCAGACATAATGCATGTTGTAGGAATGGTAGGAAGATATCAGGCTGCACCTAAACAGAGTCATTTACAAGCTGTCAAAAGGATATTCAGGTATTTGAAAGAAACAATGAATTATGGTCTATGATATCCTAGAAATCAAAATCTTCAGCTGACTACTTATTCATATGTAGATTGGGCAAACTGTGTTGATGAGAGAAAAATCACCACTGGAGGAGCATTCTTCCTAGGTGACTCCCTAGTTTCTTGGCTTATTGAAAAGCAAGGTTCCATTTTTTTATCAACCACAGAGGTATAGTACGTTGCTGCTACTACCTGTTGCACTCAGGTATTATGGATGATTCATACACTTGCAGACTTAGAGGTAAAATACACTAGTTCCAATTCATTGTGATAACACTAGTGCCATCAGTGTGTCTAAAAATCTTGTATTCCACTCCAAGATCAAGCATATTCCCATAAAATATCATTTTCTGAGAGATCAGGTCTCCAATCAAATTGTTCAGGTCCATTACATTCCAACCACAGAACAAATTGCAGACATTTTTACTAAACCTCTACCCAAGACACCATTTGAATATCTCAGACAGGAGCTGGGTGTTATCCCGTCTCACATGTAAGAGAGTCCATCTTGTTAGGGGGAGTCCTGTATTGGTTGCATATCTGATACCTCCTAAAATTAATGCAAAAACTCAGGGGGAGCATGTTTTCTTTGACACTGATGTCAAAGGGGAAGAAAAGGATTTTTCTGGATTGGATGCTACAGTTGGAGGTCCAAACAGATTAACGCAGCCGTTCAAGGTTGCCATCAATGCCAAAGGGGGATATTGTTGGAAGGTTTACATTTGGGAGTAAGCTTTTCATCGATGGCAAGAACAAAGATGGCAAAGATCAGCATGATCAACAACGCAATGATAATGGAAGAGTAAACTCCATATTAGAATTTCGGATACCGGGAGTTGAAGTGTCGAAACACTTCACCACCGAAGTGGCGAAATCGCAAAGTGACGAAATCGTAAGGGGGAAAAAATCGTGAAGCAGGGAAATTGCGAAGGTGGATGAAATCACGAAGCAGCGAAATCATGAAGTGGAGAAATTGCAAGAAGATCTGGGTTGTAGGATCTGGGGTATCTATGAAGGGTCAATAGTCGTTAGATATGGTGAAGCTACAAGGTGGATAAGTCCAAGAGTCATCCAAATCCACAAAACTGTGAAGGAATCTTGGCTGTCCATCAGGGATAGTCGTGGACCATTGATCAAGAGGACGCATGGCAGAAGATCATCATGTCGCTGATTGGAAAGTCAAAGGAAAGAGGTTCGCTAACTTCTCAAATTCGTGATGTGAGAAATCGTGAAATAATCTAAACCATTGATCGAGGCCAAATATGGACCGTTGTTCAGGCACAATGAAGACTCGTGGATTTGTGAAGTCCTGATAAAATCTTGACTGTTGATCCAAGAGGGACGCATGGCAGAAGATCAGAGCATGTCAAAGCTCCATCTTGGAGTTTTTTGTATCATGACTTGGAGTGACAAGAACCTCCATCACAGGAATCGTGAGATAGGAACTCACGATAAGGTCTAGACCATCATATCACCAAGGGTTCTAGACCGTTGATCTAAGCTCCATCTTGGAGCTTCTCCTATCGTGACTTGGAGTGACAAGAATGTCCATCTAAGGAACCGTGAGATGTGAATTCATGATAAGATCTGGACTGTCAATTCACCAAAAATGTGGACCATTGATCTGAGCTCCATCTCAGAGTTTTTCCTATCGCGACTTGGAGTGATGAGAACCTACATCTAAGGAACAATGAGATTTGAGATCGTGATAAGATCTGGACCATCGGATCTATGGATATTTCAATCGTCGATCAGACTCAATGAAGTTTATAAACTCACAAAATATGAAGCACCTTTTTAACACATCCTGTGGTCACCTCCAGTGGTCACGAGAAGGGAAGGAGTCAGTTCAGATAAGCTCCATTTCAGGGTTTCGGGGATCGTGACTTGGAGAGTCGATATGCCTCATCTCCAAATTCAGGAAATGTGAAATCGTGAAAGCGCTTTATGCATAAGCACGTGGTCTCAGCCAGTAGTCACACTGTCAAAGAGCTGAAGAGAAGAGTATGTACAGACAAGCTTCCTTTTGGCATTTCGGGGATCGCGACTTGGAAAGTCGAGAAACTTCACAACGGAATTAATGAAAAGGTGAAATGCAAAATCGTGAAAAGAACGTTATGAACAAGCTCTTGGTCATATCCATGGTCATATAAAGGAAGGAGCCAATGCAAAAAAGATTCATTTTGGAGTTTCGGAACTCGTGACATGGAGACTCAAGATGTCTCATGGCATAATCTCTGAATTGCGAAAGTGCGAAATGGGTAAATAATGCAATAACTCATCAGAGTTAATCCAATGATGGAGGTGAACATGAGCACGATCATAGGGATAATGTTGATCCTCACATTGTAACTGCTAGAAACCATTGATGGTTTCTACCAGAGGATGCGAAGAGACTTCTGTGTGATTTCCAGAGGAGCTGAAGAGTTACATGGAATCTACCAGTGGAATGAAGACGATTCATGGAGGAAATTGATAGTTGGATGAGGGTTGGATCTCATAAATAAAACAGAAAGGATGAGCTCGACTATAATAGAGAAGATGAAGAGTCTCAACTGCCAGAGAGAAAAAGGAATCTCGGCATAAAACCTAGTAATGATAGATACAGGGGTTGAACTGCCAAAGAAGCTAAAGAGTCGCGATGATGATCACTTAGAGAACTTGAGATGTGGAGGATATTGGCATGGTATGAGAATGCAGAGGAATTGAGAATATTGCATGCACAAGATGCATAGAAGTTATATATACATGGTACAGAGAAGAGATGTCGTTATTGTTGGAGTTGCTGTGGTTGTTGTTGTTGAAGGTGATTCATGCTTGAAAGAGGAGGGAAGTGCAACAGCTGAATTGAATAGAAGAGGAACTATGTAGTGAATGGACATGGCACACAGAGAATAAAAGGTAGAGGAATAGACAACGCAAGTTAGGTGTCCATAAAGGCAGTGAGGTAGACAGAGCAATGAAATGCAGTAGAACAATGATGAGACTGGTAAGCTGTTATTGAACACTATATCATTGTAATAGGTTTCAATATTTCATATTCATAATCCAAGGTGGTAGGGAGGTGCTAGGGAGGACTATTGTCCTCAAAGGTTCAAGTGGGTTCTTGAACACAGGGAGTTGTAGCTTCCTTTTAGTCGGTGCTAGAGAAACCAGGGAGTTGGTGCTAGAGAAACCAGGGAGTTGGTGCTTCCTTCTAGTGGGTGATAGAGAAAAATAGAGAGTTGGTGCTCTCAGAAAGTTGCATCTTGCAAAACAGAGGTTGTAGCCTCACAATGAGTTGGTGCTCATATGTATGATAATGTAAAGAATGTAAATAATACTTGTCATATAAAGAAGAAGAGGTTTTTACCCTGTATGGGTTTCGTTGGGAAATATCTATCTTTGTGTTTCTCATATATGTGACTGATGTTTAATGTGCCATTGTTTAGTTCCCTGCATTATTGTGATCATCATTGAGTGCCTTATAAATATTTTAAAAGAAGAATAATTGTTTAAGCTCGGTGACAACTAATTCACCCCCCCTCTCAGTTGTCCAACACATTTCTCTCCCAGTTCTCTTCAAAAGAACAGTGACCTGACCTCTAGGTGAGGGAGAACTTTTGTATGATTTTTTAGGATATAAGGTCTGAGTTGTTTGTTGGCTTTATGGATGAAAAAATATTTCTTATCCATCGGGCGGTAGTTCAATACAACACCTTGTAATATTGTGCTAATGAAAGGGACATGATACTTGTCTACTTTCTCATATTTTTGCTTGAGCACTACTGCCAGGGAGTGATAAGATGCAAACGTATATAGCAATAAATATTTGGTAAAATATAGATTCCACAGAGATGGTGCAGCGACTACGACAACTTTGATATTTTCAAATTCTTCTTTCTCCATTGTTGTCCATCTAAAATGAGGGTACTTTTTATCATTCTTTGAAGATGATTTACTATTTTCTAGAAATCTAGAATGGATATTATTAAAAAATTGATTCTTCCAAAGAATGATTGCATTTAGTTTTTGGTATGTGGTGGGGGAATTTGTAGAATGGATTTTCTCCTTTCTAGATCCATCGAAATTTCTTCTTTTGAGATCACATGTCCCAATAATATGCCCTATGAAACAAAAAATATTGTTTCCTTGGGATTTAAAGAGATCCCGTATTTCCTATATCATTCAATTATTTGTTTCAGATGATTTTGATGGTCTTCCCATTTCTTTGAATAAAAGTAACATCATCAAGGTAAACCACCACACATTTATTGATTAATCTTTTAAAAGAGATATCCATTTCCCTTTGAAATATGGCTCCTACATTCATCAAGCCAAAGGGAATTATTCTATAATAACACATTCCCCACTTGATCCAGAATGTATTCTTTAATCGGTCAGGTTCTGCTACGCGAAATTGATTATATCCTGAAAATTCGTCTATTAGAGAAAACAACTCATATCCCGAAACAAGTTGAAGGATTTGTTCCATCGGGGGAATTGGGTAGTTTGTTGGAAGCATGATTAAGATTTTGGAAATCTATACAAATCCTAATTTCTCCTAGATTTTTTCTTATGGGAACCATATTATAAACCTTGGTTGATTGTCAAAATTTAAATATGTTTTGGGTGTCTAATAGCTTCTTGAATTCTTTTTGTATAAGAGGCTCAAGAGTCAGATGTATCTTTCTGACATTCTGATGAAATGGCTTGATACATTCTTTAATAGGGATCACATGTTTTATTATTTGTGTATCATATGTTTTAAAATTGTCATAAGTCTAAGAAAAACATCTTGATGCTTCTTAAACAGTTTCGTGAATACATCCTTTTCTATGTTTGAACAACATGTGTCGAGATTAACATATTTGGGCTATTCATAGGTTCCAAGATTTATCAAGAAGTGCATTGTTATAGAAAAGTTTGCCTCACTCAATGCATCTTTCTTGGATGGAATTCCATTTCCCTCTACAGACTTGAATTCCTCTTTGATGATCACTCCAGATCTCAAAATACATATTTTTGTACACATGTGTTCCCTACCAGTTAGACAACTAGCGTATACACCAGTTGCTCCACTGCAGGCCATGTACATCAGGTTTGGTGTTCAAAAATTAAAAAAAACATTTCAAGTTTCCATGCCATGTCATGTGATCGATGATCCTTGGCCTTACATATACTAGAAACGATCTGACTCGAGCCTTCAATTCCATTTGGAGGCTATAAATTGAGCCATATCCAAGCCTCGGAGAATCGACAATTCAACATTGAGAGAAAAGACACCCTGGAGAAATTTCACTTCATATTAAGTCTCTATCCCTTTGTCCTTGAAATTATGAACTTCTTGTGTTCATCCCCAAGAATATTCCTACCTTATGATGGAAAACCTCATTGACTACTACATGTGAGATTTCCTTTGTGGAGGATTAAAGTGGTGGAGTCACAACTAGAGGGACTTAGTTTATCAGTTTCGATATGTTCCGTTATAGGAGTTTGTCACATATGTACTTCTGTCGATTACATTAATAGAAATACTATTTTCTCGTCTAATTGATATCTTGCAAATATTTGAATTACTTTCCATGGGTGTACTTTTTATTAAAATTAATGGATTATGCTAATTTATATGCTAACATTATATATCATCACCACATGCTTGCGTATCTTGGTTGTTGAGGACAAGTTGCAGGTATAAATATTTGGGTCGTGCGCTCAGCGATTGTCTTCTTCAAAAATCTAGACGAGGTAGGATCCTAGCCTCCTCTTGTTAGCATTTCATTTATATAGCATATTTGACATTACGATTGATTTCTAGGTGTTGTTCTATTTGTTGTAGTTTTTCCTATCCATAGAGAGATTTTCCTCATAATAGAATTGTCGATTCCATTGAGGATATCTCCTTTTGGGGGGGTATTGGGTGTTTTTCTCCTTTCTTTTCAATCTTCTTTATTGAGTTTCCATGTCACCTATTCCTTGATAACCTTTATTTTTCCTTTCCTTTGCATTTCTTGGATTAACCCTTGCCTTGTCAGTGCCTTGTTTGGTATACATGGGTTTTCCCTTGACATTTTCATACATACATGAGTTGTATTTCTTTAGGGAGCGTATATATTTGTCTTTTCCCTAAACAATCATGTACATCATATCTTAAGTATTTTTGATTGAGTTTGGTGTTTGTTGGGTGAGTTTTACTAGTTTTTTAGTCTTCTTGGGTCCTTATTCTGACTGTTAAGTGCGTAAAGAGTTATAGGAAGCCTTTGTATTGTTTAAGTTTTTGGGTGAACTCCTTTCTTGTCATATTTATCATTTTTTGTCCTTGCATACTGGTCTAGGTAGTTTATTCTTGGTATCCTTCTTGGCTTGTCTCTTTTTTCTTCTAGTAGGGCCTACTTGTGAGGCTGTTATTCAGTCCTTGAATTTTCTTTTCATTATATCAAAAATACAAAACTATTTGATTATTTGAATTTTAGTTATAGCATTTGCACTTTTGGTTACTTTGCATTAATTTTGACACATTTGGAAAAATTGCACTTCATTGAACTTGTAGAGATTACATTGTGGAAATAACATTTAGAAGCATACCATCTCTTTGAGATTCAATACTAGTACTTAGCAGCGTTTTTATATTTTCTTCTCTTTTTTATATGTTGATTCATAATACCATTAGTTTCACAATTGCACCTATTAAGTAAGAAAAAGACATTAAAATTAATGTTGAATAATTAAAATTGATTAGAAATGATTTTACTTTTCAGGGTACACAAACAAGTATAGGACCTAGGACCTTGGAATAGAATTTTGTGAGTAAAATTATCCAAGGCTATAAAAATGAACGTATGTGTCTGACTAGGGAGTAGTGAAACCCATTGTATAATTGGTGTCCTTAGGAGGCTCCGCTCACACCAGAGTTAAGAATGAGGTTGCTCAAAGTTGGTTGCAGAGATATCCTTTTAATACCTTCCTAGCATTAGAGATATTTCTGGGGTTCTATTCGTATTTGGGGGTCTTTCTAGTTCCTTTACCTCTGTGAGAGGTGGTGCTTTCAAGATTTTGGGTTTTTTTACCCCACCCATAAGGTGGACTAGACTTGCGACTACTCACCCAAACATTGGTTATATTGTGGTGACTTTAGTTTCTTGACATAGGTAGCCACATAGGTTACTTGCAAGGGTTATTCTGCAGGTACCCTGAGTCACATAAGGGTTGAACAACACAAAACATTTATGGAGTATTTCCTCTCTGGAAGGGTCTTAGCAACTGTGTTGTGAAGCCCATGAGGGTCCTTATAACTGATTCTGACACCTCCACTCTATTTTTGCGAAGTCTCAGACCCCTCTTGGGAAAGGAATACCTAATTTAGTTTGGGAGGTCCCTTTCACCATTATATCCTATTTATGTGCATTGGCCTTTTGATTTATTTAGGAGTGTGCTTTCTTATTATTAGCTGGACTTATGATTTTTTTATTTTTTCTCGAGTTCTGAGTCATCGTAGAGCAAGAACAAAATCCTCTACAGTCTCTTCATCTTTTGAAGTTACCACAATGTATTGATCCTTTACCTAATATGCCTTCTAAAAGATGTAGGTTTAATAAGCGTGGTGCATATATCTCCACCTCCCATGCTTGTCATTAGCCTACCATGAGTACTAAGTCGGATATGAACATCTCCGGAAGCCCTTTGACTCCTCTATCCTCTATTATTAGTGGGGTCCCATCGAATCCCTTATCCTCAATGGTGTGGGTGTCTAAGGCTCCCTCATCTAGTGCTTCCCAACACGTGAGATCTTCTCGGCCCATGGGAACAAATCCTTTTGTATTTACTTTCGATATTCCAAATGATGATTCTCAATCAATACCTTCAGCCTATAATCCTATTTTTTTTGGTATTCCTGACATGACATCACAATTTTCATCCTCCATTTTGACACCTAATATGAATCCTAGTTTTGGATTTGGGGAACAATGCCTCATGTTCCTTTCATGTTTGGTGGAGGTTATATTCCCCAAGCAACTCCTATGATTGTAGGTTGGAATCCTCTTTCCTCCGGGCCTAATCCTAGCTTCAATGATATATGATGGATTTATCAAATGGGAGGTCAATTTACTTCATATATTCCATATTTCATTCACTCTTCCTCCATGTCTATTCCAATAAACACATTTATTATGGATAATCCCCCTATGTCCTCTGGTATTTCATCTAGAGAGAGTCAATTTTACGATATGGGAAACCCCCAACACAAAGTTCTTTCATTTGGGGGAAACATATATAATCCTTATCATTTCGCTTCCATAGTTATGGTTCCCTTACAACCTTTCATTAATTAGTTAGTAGGAGGATACTTTCCTACTGTACATGGCCATGGTATGTACTATAACCCTGGATGGTTTGCAATATCTCAAACCCAATCTTTCCTGCAAGCATCGGCTCATACATTGCAACCACAAATACCTTTTCTGGCCATGATAAATATGCTAGATCTATCGATGTTGATGAATTAACATGTGCATCACATTCTATCATGGCCCCCCATCCCTACCAAGCTTCCTTCAAACATTCGAAAGTTTAAAGTAAATACTGGCATAGACCCGGGTGATCATGTGACTAATTTTCACCTTTCAGTCTATTCTAACTCCATTAATGACAAATTTATTTGTTTGAGGCTATTTCAGCACACCCTCACATGGGTCGATGTGAAGTGGTACATTGATCTACCTGGGGTAACCCACAAAACTTTTAATCAGATGGTAATGGTTTTTCTCAATCACTTCCAATTACCAGTTCGTTATGATGTCGATCTAGAATATTTGTTGACTCTTGGTCAATATAAAACCACACATATCTCCGATGATTTCCAAGAGTGCCGTAAATGGAAGATGTTGATTAAATTCTACATTCCTCCAGAGATTCTATTGGAATGGTTCCTCAAGTCTTTGTTTCCTTACATTTCGAAGGATGTTTCCACATCCAGAGTAACATATGAGGAAGAAGCCATATTCAAAGCCCAATAATTAGATGTTATATATGCTCAATCTTAGATTCTTTATGAAATTCTCCCTTATGCACTGTGGTCAAACTATGATCCTAGACAAAATCCTAGGCCTCATATTGATGGCATCATATGCTTCGAAAATTCTAAGACTAAATTCTTGGTGATGAACCAGTTGAAACATTTGTCTCTAAGTCACCCTGTAGCAGGACAAGCTTTGCTTCATCCTCCACCACCACCCAGTCGGTGGACTTGCATTATGTATAGCCGTCATCAAACCTGAATGGGAACTGAAAACTAGGAGGGAATAAGAGGAAAGGATGAGGTAATAATCGTAAGGGTCAAAATAATAATAATAATAAAGCCAAGGAAGAAAATAATAATGATAAATCAAATAATAATGTCGGTGAGGGAAAGAAATAAAAGAGGAAGGTGAAGTTTCCCTGTAAACTTTGTAAAGATGATCACCTTACCCACTTGTGCCCAAAAATCTAGGAAGCCTTTAGGATCTTATCGCAACCACCCGATGCGAGGACAAACGGATTTCCACATAATCAAAATATGGTCTCGGGGACCTCTAACAACATAAATGAATCGAGTGTGAGTCAAAACCCTTCAACACATGAAGGTGACCATCTATGTGTCAATATGGTTAAGTATTAGATTAATGTAGCCACTCGATCTAATGATTATGGTTACTCACAGACTATTTTAGGTCTAGAGATTCCTCCTCCCCTGGAAACATGCATGCAGATCGATATGCTGGAACCTCTTCCTCGTATTTTGAAAGGAGTACTAAACTGCTCTTCCCACAATACTAATTCTAGAGCTGCCAAAACTATTCGATTGTCGAATATTTGGTTCAAACCCCATGTGTGATTCTAGATTTGGAGGTTCTCTATATGTGTCCTCCATAGAGGAATGTCGTTTTATATATTTTAGGAGCTCTAGACCGATGTGGCTCAAAGGTTATCAAGTTTGATGTCACAGAATTTAAGCCTCACTTACCTTACCACATGGAATTTCAAATCCATGTGGAGTACGTGAAAATTACCATCGAACGTATTGTAATTGATGAAGGTGCTTTGACATGTGTGATGTCCCTATCCTATTGGAAATCCATTGGCTCTCCACCCCTATCTCAATCCATGAATATTTTGATTGCACTTGATGGGAATTATTTTAGACCCCATGAGATCCTTCCCTCTTTCCCAGTCTAGTTAGGTGGAAAGACTGTGGAGGTCAATGTTGAGTTGGTTGATGTGCCTCTCTACTAAAATATACTACTAGGGAATAATTGGAATTATGCCATAACAACCGTTGTGTTGTCAATTTTCCACACTTTGTGCTTTCCTCATGAAGGGAAGATAGTGACAATTGATCAATTTTCCTTTGTGCACTCTAGTCTGAATGCATTTGTGGGACCTTTGGTCCTTGTTATTGATAATTCTCAGTAGGAAACTAAGAATTTTGGTGTCGATATGTATTCCTCCTTGATGGGTACTTTTGATTTCACAACACCAATTCAACATATTAATTCCATTTCCACTGAGTCTTCATCGTCGATGAGGTTCGTTCCTTTCCCCACTTTTTATTTCAATGAACCTTGGACCCTACCTTCTCTTACTATGTTGTATGAAGGTCATTCACACATTGGTATGGAAATTCCAGTGTCAATAGAAGAAGTTGTATATTGGGATATCTTAAAAGCTATTGCTGACCCAGATCCTTCCTCCTTGTAGACAAATGAGGTGGATCCCGTTTTAGATCCCATATGCGTCACTCAATAATCTTGTTCAAATTATTTCCTTGACGATACTTTAAATTTATATGAAGCCATATTAAAGGACATGTATGGTCATGATAGGCCTTGGGACGATATGCATCATTGATCCTATTTTCTCCTGGAGATTCTTAGGATTGAAGATGATGAATTTAGATCCACCATGAGTGAGATGGTCAATCATGTCGTGGTTTCATTAGATATGCATGGTATTTGTGTCAAAAGAAAAAATGGTGAATATTTATCCTATCGTCGCGATCTACATCTCTTGTACCCCTAGTAAAATCGAGAACGTATATGTTGATGTATGTTTTTCGCTTGAAGAAATTAAGATCTACAACAACCTCTTAAAAGAATTTTGAGATGTATTTTCTTGGTCATATGAAAAGATGCCAGGGATCGACCCCATAATTGTCGAGCATGAAATTAAAATTATCTAAATTTTAAACATGATCAACAACATATTAGAGTTGTAAATCCTAGGAAGGCCCCCATTATTAAGGCATAAGTAGAAAAAATTCTCAACGTTGGTTTCATCTACCTAGTTCCCTTGACCAAATGGGTGTCCAACCATGTTCTTGTGGATAAAAGGAAAGGAATTGTCCGTGTATGTATGGATTTTAGGGACCTGAACAAGGCTTGTCCCAAAGATAACTTATGTACTCCTTTTATTGAACAAATTCTTGATGAGTGTGTGGCAAGCAAAGTCTTTTCCTTTATGGATGGATTTTCAGGTTATAATCAAATTTAGATCAAACCTAAGGATCAACACAAAATGACATTTATTTGTCCTTGGGGTACCTTTTCATACTATAAAATGCCTTTCAGTCTTGAAAACACCAAAGTGACCTTCCAACGTGCCATGACCTTTCCATTTCATGATCTTAAGAATATCATAGAAGCTTACCTAGATGATCTCGTTGCTCACTCTCGCAATAGGGTAGTTCACTCAACTAACCTTTGACTTGTATTTGAGAGATTTCATTATTATCACATTCGGTTGAACCCTCATAAGTGCATCATCTGCATTAGGTTTGGTCATCTTTTAGGATTCATAGTATCTGAGCATGGGATCATGGTGGATCCTATAAAGGTTAAGGCAATACTTAGGTTGCCTCCCCCACACAAAATTCGACAAATTTGGGGTTTACAGAGGAAGGATAACTTCCTGCATCGTTTCATAGTGAACTATGCCAATATAACTAAAGGTTTCATGCCTCTTTTGAAGGAAACTCCGTTCATATGGGATGAGAGATCCCAGGAATCCTTCGATGCTCTTAAGAAAGCCTTGGTATTGACACCTCTTATGAAGCCCCTTGACTATAGTAGATAATTTTTTCTTTATATCACCATGTCCGAAGGGATGGTTGGTATGGTACTCATAAGGGGTAAATACAATAAGTGGATTTTATGGAATCCAACCCAACCTTCCTTGGGGGGCACCAACATATTATCATGGTCGTGAATTATTTCACTAAATGGGAAAAGGTCATGCCTACCATTAAATCCTATGGTAAGAATACAAAATTATTCATGTTCAATCAGATTATATCCCATTTTAGAATCCCAAAATATATTGTCAGTGATCATGGTAGTCACTGTCATAATGAAATGATGACAGAATTAGAATCGAATTTGGGGTTTACAAATGGTCATACTTCCCCTTATTATCCCCAGGAAAATGGACAAGTAGAGGAGGTGAATAAATATCTAAAGTCCATTTTGAAAAAAACTATCAGCCAGAGTAAATGAAGTGGGGGGAATTTCATTTATATCTAGAGCATGCCAGGTCATTGCATCCAAACCCATGACTTATTACCATCCTCCACATGGAATTATGTTGATAGGTACGTGACTATTTCTTTGTATTTCTAGGGTAAGGGTTTCTTTCTCATTTTTTCATACTTCTTGCTTTCTTCTCCATGACGTTCCCGTGTTCCTCACACTTCCCTATCCTTATTCCTCTCAACAAACAATGGTTACCTAACCATATGAAACCTCTTACTTGCACCATGTCTTGGCTTCACAACCCATTTCCCCTACACTATGTTCTAACCTTTAAGGCACCTTTTGTTGAATGAATTTCCATTGGAATCCCAAAACCGGTCTCTATGCAGAGAAAAAGGTGCAGAGGTCATATTCCACTCTCGGTTGGACCCATAAAGTCTAGACTGGACCCTTTCAATTTCTACAGAATTTCATCAGAAATGTTGTTACCAAATCCTTCGATCGTATCAAAGAATTTCTTATTAACTCCTATGATACAATCATAGGAGTTATAATCCATTTCCCTGACCGTTGCCCCCTCCCCCATCTTTTAGACCTTTGAACAATAACTCCTTCGATCATATCGTAGGAGTTCATGTTAACTCCTTTGACCTAATTGGAGGATTTTCAAGTAACTCTGTCGGTCCCCATTATAATTTGGAAACATAGACATTAACTCCTTTGAAGTTTTATAAAAGTAGTTAGAGTTAACTCCTCTTATTCACATCAGAGGAGTTGTTATCAAATCCACCCACAATTTTTTTTCCACTTTGGAAACTTTAGCATGAATGCCTCTTATTTTCATTGGAGGAGTTAGTTTTTAAACCCTCAATTTTTCCTTTTGATCACACTTTACACCTGTTCTTCCTCAAATTTCCACCAAGTTTCTCAAGCATGCCCTCCAATGCTTTAATATCCTCAGATCATGAATCCCTACCTAGTGATGAAACTAATGATTCCTCATGTAATTGAAGCTCTTTAGTAGCATTCAACTGCGTGTTATATTCTAACATATGTGCTAAACTCATCTTTCATTGCAGGTTCAAGTATGTCACCTTGAAAGAAAACAACAAGCAAGGAATCTATAGTCGTGGCCTCACATAGTGTCCAACAAGTATAGGGTGAGCCAAAAATAATTGGAGCCACATATGATGATATGTAAGGGCTACTATAAAATGATGGAGAAACATTTAAATGGGGAGAAATATATGTTATGTTCAAAAAATCCAATGTCTCCATCGAAGTTGAAGACCCAGACAAGCTTCAAGTATTCAAGAATATCACAAAGTCAGGCATATTCAGAGTAGTAGCACACCCAACATTATTCCCATGTGCTAATTCCATCACATGGATTCTAAAAAACATATATGTAAATGAAAAAATGTTTGCAACACAAGGAAAGACTCCATATCTTCATACAAGCTAGAGTATTTGGCTAAGTGTTATCATATTGAGAAAGGAATCAAGAGGTTAGATAGCAAGCTCCTTAGTGAGTTTGAGTAGACACCAAAGGAACTCTTCCCAAAATGGTATAGGGAATACAATAAATTAAAGTATAGACCTAAAATTGGATATCCCACAAGTTCCCTAAGAAGCCCTACCATTACTTAGTGGCCATGATTTGTAGATTATACGGGGAACCTGACACATATCAATTCTCCCTATCTTACATGCCTTTAATATACTATTGCATATATGTATGAGCATCATTCAAATGGGTAGGAATATTGTCTTTGAATCTTAGAGTGGCCATTTCTATGGTAAATTAAGCCCAACCAGGAACTTTTCCAATCTTCCATATGTCCTTGTGATTTCTAGACATCATTTGCATGACTCACAAATACCCTAGAATGGGTTGGAATTGGAAACCATATGACCAAAAAATTCGTGTATACAATAAGGTGATTTGGGAACACAAGTACCGCATGGAATAACAAAAGATATGTGAAAATGTTCTGGCCCCATTATACAAGTTCATTTTATGCATCACTCCCCCATGCATAGATGGCAAAGCCATAGTAGTCATAAGGAGAATTGGGGACTATTATCTTATGGAGCATGACACTTATATAAGGGTATATGGAATAATGTAACCACCCCATATGCTTCCTCGGTTTGTACCCAATAAGATCATACTCCAAGAAGTGGCATACCAGATCATTATACATGGGGTTGGAGGAATGTTATACCAATTGAAGAAAGAAATCTGGTCACTGCTACTATTGTATGAAGGAAATTACTTCTTCAAAAATACTAAGAAATCCCAAGTAGAGGTAAATAATTTGTTGTCTTATCACTTCGTGGAAGAGAGATACAAAAGGTATGACCTAAAAAACACTATGAGAGAACATTTCAACAAGATCGGTTTGCCTTGGGAATATACCAAATATATTTGGGAAGAGGAAGAAGTGCACCAAAATGCCTGAACCTATGACGATGCCATATTCAATAGGAATGGACAACTAAGAGCAAGGATCACCAATAAAGAAAAATATAGGGGGGAAGCCATGAAGAAAGAAGAGGAAGAAGACGTTTAGAAATATCCTCATAATTCCTCCTTGACACATTCAATTTCAACATAATAGGTATAGGAAGAAACAATCGATAAAAAGAGAAGGGACAAACAAAGAGTCCTAAGAAATAAAAATGCTACAGGGAAGAAGAAAGAAAATATTGAATCAGACAGGGCCAGGGATATATATAAAGAAGAGTAAAGAGATACAGTAGAGAGAGAAGTCAAACAAAATGAGCATGCATCAAGGGAAGAAACAACTAGATCCACAAAAGAACAAGCTAAAAAGGAAGCTAAAGAGGCAACCGACAAAGCAGTTGAGGCTGACAGAAAAAAAAGAGGCAAAATATAGAGGGGGTGACTCTCACCTAATGGAAATGGATATCTTAGAAATTTATACTACATATATGGTACCATACATATCAAGTGGTAGTTTAAGTCTTGGGGTCTAGGAGCCATTCCAACCAAGTGAGGTACTTAACTTAAGGAGCTTTACCTATGACAACAAGATAGGCCGAATTGTCTAGGAATACATGAAGAAAGTGTCGGTGACAAGGAATTCCTATATCAGTTTTCACACACTTTCTAGTTTTGGGAGATGTAAGGGAAGATCCCATAGCTACAACTACAACTAGCTATGAATTTATGAACACCAATGTAGACAACATTCAAAGATTGTGCCAACAGAATGAAGAGAAAGAAGAAAATATCAAGGAGTTGGAAGAAAAGAATCAACAAGTAAGGATTGATGAAAGAAACCTTCAAAGTTTCAAGGATAGTGAAGAAAAGGTTAGAAGTGACCTAGAAGAAGCCATCATTGACATGTATGCTAACCTGCACCTATTTAAAAACACAGTTATGATAATTATTGAGAAGAAAAATCAAATACATAAAAAACTGACACAATACAAAACTATCCGAGAAGGCATTGATGACATCGATAGATGGATAAATGAAAATCTCGATGTGCCTCTAGAATTATACATACCATCAAAATCAGATAGAAAAACATACCGCTATGTGATAGACCATTTCCAATAGGTGGGGTAGAAATTGTTACACATCAAAATTGCTTAGCTGGATAAGTGTCGCATGTCCCTCTCAGTTGTCGTAAGTGTCGCATCTTCCCTGCAACTTTCGCAAGTGTTGCAAGTTGGTTACTAGTGTCGCAAATGATGTTCAGACATGCTTCCATGTCAGCGACACTAAGGAGGCACTTATAACATCTCACATGACTGAGTTGAAGGAGGAGAATTGGTTTACTGAAGACAAATAACTCTTGACACCTGAAAGGAACCCTGAAACAAAGGTTTTAAGGGGGAGCGCTCCCCTACTTCAGCCCCAGAAGCGCTAGTACTCCCCTATCATGCTCCAGGGAGTTTTATAACACTCCCCAATGCCCTTTGAAGGAGTTCTCCTCATATTGAGAGTGCTGTCTCTTCCCCAAGGCTTACCAGGGAGCGCTACAGCGCTCTGACGCCCCTTCAAAGGGAGCGTTGCCTAATTTGAGGCAGTAGTTTTCCTGTTGAGGAGAATAAGGGGAGAATCCTTCGAGATTAGAAGGCAGTTGTGCTCAAATACTTGGTTTCATAAAGAGATCCCTAATCTGAGGAGGAGGTTCTCAACTTGTTCTAAACATAACTCAAGAGTTTAAGCTCCTCTTAACCTATATAAATAGGTTCTATGATGGTGGAAAGGGGGAAGAAATGAAGCTATGAAACTTATGATCTTGGAGGAAACTTGCAGTCACAATGATCAGTGAAGTTGATGTTATCTAGATTGTGGGACTTTCAGGCAAGGGTTAGATGAACGGGACTTGATGAAGCTGTTGCATTTGCATCTACGATTGTAAGTACTGCTGTCGTTATTCTCATCAATATGACACACTTAGCCTGTTTCTTTCTAGTTTGTGTCTAATGTCACATGAACTTATCACTAGTTGATAGATCTATTTTCAAGATAACATCAATAGATTAGGAAGCAGTCGTATCCTATTTTGCCCGCAGAACTCAGCGAGGAGCAAAGGATTGGAGTGCAACTCGGAGCGTGCATGGATAAACGTCGATTAAAAGGTACTTCTGTCATCCTTCCTTCTCATGTGTTAGTTTAGATAGATTTGAAAGGAAGTCAGTGTCCATGATAAGAACTTTTCTGTCTAGGGTTAAGGTCAAGCTCTAGAGGTGATCTACCTGTTCGCAGGGAGATTTTCCTACAACAGAAACTGGCGACTCCACTGGGGAGATAGCCTCAAATTGAAACCTCTTGTTTGGATTTTTTCTCCTCATTGACCTTGTTCTATCCCTTGATTGTTTTAGACTTGGTTCATTCCTCTTTTGATTGGTTTCATGAGTTGATTGGCTCCTTACTTTATCACACTCAGCATACTTGTCAAGTTTGAATCCCACTTTTTGGAATTTTTTGACATTTTTGGGATTTTTAGACCCTGGCGCCCCTGTCCTAGTGTTCACAGAGCATCAACGCTCCCCAATACCTATACACATAGGGCTATAACACTCCTTTCCCTTGGAAACAGAGCACCAGCCTCTTTTTGGCCAAAAAACCCTTCAGAACTGCCTTGTCTAAGGTTTGCCTCTGTGTCTCTTATGCTGGGTGATCTAGTGAGTCAACTTTTCTTCCCTTTTTATCCTTGACATCTATCTTTTGAAGAATGAACATCTCTTTAATTGGATCTTGTAGCCTTCTTCACCATTTTCATTGAGTTTTTCCCTGTTGAGTGAAATTCGAAATCCATGCATTGCTTTCCTTTCCTCATCAATTGAGTACAAACCCTGGTGAAGGTCATCAAAGGCCTACAGACCTCTTTGTCTTGACTTCGGTCAAGGTCATTTGTTCTTCAGCTTTTTCTTTTAGGTGTGAAGTTTTCTTTTCTCTTTGAGTGTTGTTTTTCTTTTTCTTTTCGTTTGGATTGCTACGAAAGGGTGTATTGTTTGTGCAACTGTTTGCTTGTGCTAGATTGGTTTTCATTCATACCAAGAGAATAATTAGCAAGACAAGCATTGTGTTGTATTGATCATCACTCATACGCAAACAATAAAAGAGCATCTGCATGATTGATTGTGCATATCAGAAGGTATTTGAAAAAGTTTCTGCATTACATTAGGATTTGATTGAGAAAAGGATCGTTTGAGGGCATTCCTTATTTATGCTGGATTAGTGAAAGAACTCTCTCTCTCCCTTAGATAGATATTCATCAAAAGAAAATGACTGCTTATCATATCTGATGCATTCTTTGGGTCAGAGTCATAATTCCATTTGTTTCACTTCCATGCACCCCTTTGCGTAAAGAACAACCACTAAAATCACCGCTAATTAAAAGTTATCTAGAACTTTTTCTTTTCTAGGATCCTCCACCAACAATAGACTAGGATTAGTACTTTGGATTAGGGATGTGAGCATAACTCTCCAAAGTTTCTAAAAAAAAAAGTAGCATCCTGAGTTAGGGAGAGTCAAATCCAGTTATTGTATAAGTCTGCCTAGGATCCCCCTCTCACACAGGGGTTACGCACGAGGTTGCATTCGGGTAAGCTACGGGGACTAACCCTCCATGGTTTAACTGATTGTGGTGGTCAGATCATATTATGGGGGTCACTTTGAGGTAAATCCATAATTACTATGTGGAAGCCTTTTAGTTGATTTCGGGCTTGATACCCTGCCCGTACGTTCGGATCGAACTGTTGATTGTTCCTGCCCAGGGGCTGACTGGAAATTGGTAACCTTAGTGGCCATAATATTTATGTTCGTACACAAGGTGACGGTGATGGGAAGTCTCACTGTACCTGGAGCAGACATTGGTCAAACTCACTTGGGCTCCTTGGAGGGTAAATCCACAATTACTGCGTGGAAGATTGCACCAAGGCGTAAGTCTGTTAAGCAGGTCACCATTGTAACTATTCCACCCTATCCACGCCCCTTCCAGACTTGATCACGCGACGTTGGATTTCATCACCAACTAGTACGGTCATCAAAAGAAGGTCTTGTTTGCTTGGTTATGATTCTTAGATTTTTTAGCATGTGCTATTTCTTTTCGTTAGTTGGCCATAGATTTCTTTCGACGACTCTTCTCCACCAACATCGAGCCTCCACGCCGCTCGCAGAGGCTACAGGGACTTCCTCCAGAGAATATGGAAGGAAACACCCCTTTACCCCCTCATTCTACTGAGGAATCTCCTCAACAGAGTGAGGTTCATAATGCTACAACTTCCCAGGAAGAAGTTCCCATCCCCCTGGAGAATTTCTGAATTGTCTCAGAATCTCCGAAAGCTTATCACATTCCAGAGGGATACGAACGACAAATCCTCCACTTGAATTCCACTGGAGAATTTGTTGTCGTCAACCCTTCTGACATTCCGTCCGGGTTTGCTCAGAATCCTCTAGCTAGTGACCCTTTTTTGACTGCGGATGTTGTTCGAAGTCCACCACGCTTGGTGCGAGACCTCTATGGAACAGGAGAAGGTGCCGATACATCCTTTTCCTATACTGTACCCCCAAGTCATTTCACCAGTACTACCACTTTTACAACCACACCAACCGTTGGTCCGAACATACCGTCCGTTGGCCCAAGGCCTACTTTTCCCCTCCAGACAACCCCTTCGACAATGACCCCACACATTCCGACTATTCCTGCCGGTAATGCGGTAGTTAATCAAGCCCCGATTGGCACACCTGTAACACCAAGACCTACACTCCCTTTTGGATTTAGGGCATTGAATGCTTCTACTACCACCACTGCTCAAACTATACCGGGAAGTTCCATACCTATCCAACAACCTAGAGGGACTGGTCTTGGTGGTCCTAACCCGATCGACAACATCGGTCAATCATTGGCATCTAGCTTTCAGATCCCGGGAACTCTACCTCAAACTGGGGGGAATCCCTCCAGAGGACAAATTCCATTCGGAGGGAACCCTAATACTGGGGGGCATCCTCCTACTGGAGGAAAAATTCCATTCGGGGGGCACCCTCATACTGGGGGGCAACCTCAATCCGGAGTACACCATCAACCACAAGGACAAAATGTGTCCGCCACACCTAATCTGTGGAGCATCCCTTTTCAAGGAAACCCACATGCCTCCATAGGACAAAATGTGCAAACTCCGCAACAACCCCCTTATGGACAAATGCCAAACCCACCCTATAATCCACAAAACCCATCCGGTTATCCTCCACTCACAAATACTTCTCAAAACATCTCGAATCCTATGTACCTTGGTCAAAACCAACCCCACATGACAAGGCCCACGAGGTATAATTATCCACATAACCCAGTATTGGGCCCCACTGGTGTCCCTTTGCCACACCAACATTACCCACAGGTTAACCGACAACTACCTTTTCTAGCCACTCTGGACCTTCCAGACTTGTCTCGGTTAATGAATGATCCCATTTATCATTCTCCGGTTTGGCCATCCATTCCAGCTAAACTTCCTTCTGATATCCCAAAATTTGACGGAAAGCCCGGAGAAGACCCAAATAACCACGTGATGACTTTCCATTTGTGGTGCTCATCCAACTCCCTCATGGATGATTCGATCCGGTTGCGTCTTTTCCAACGAACACTTATGGGTTCCACAGCAAAATGGTATATTGAATTACCACACGAATCCTTTCACAATTTCAACTCCCTTGCCATGTCCTTCCTCACACACTTTCAACTACCCATTCGATATGAGACGGGTACTGAACTATTAACCTCTCTTCATCAGACAACTTCCATACATATCTCCGATCATATCCATGAATGGAGACGACGACGAAGGTTAATCAAAGCGGTCATTCCTGACCAATTGTTAGCGGAATGGTTCACAAAATCACTATTACCCCAGATCGCTCGTGATGTTGCCATGGGTGGCGTAGTCACTGAGGAAGAAGCCATCGCTAGAGCTCAATACTTGGACTTAGTCTATTCACAATCCGGTACTCTATATGAGTTGATACCAAACGCTACCCATGCCACTAATGATCCATCCAAACCATCGACTGCTTCGCACGCAGATGGAGTTATTGGTTCCGTAAAAACTCAATCTACTACTCAGTCTATTGGAACAATCCAGGGGCTCGCTTCCACGGCTTCTCCCAGTTCGAATACACCCTCTTCTACCCCACCTAAAACTCAGGTCTCTGATGTGAATGCGGTCCAGTCAACCCCTTCACAACAGCTTGGGGGCAAGAAGAAAGAGAGAAACAAACCAAAGAAGAACAACAACAATGAGCAACCCAAAACCCAACCACAAACCCCTGCTGCCGGAAAACAACCACAATGAAAACCGAAATTCCCATGTCTCATTTGCAGTGACGATCACTACACTCGAGACTGCCCACATCGAGACAAAGTGGCCAAACTTTTCAAGGGAAATTCACAACCCGTTGTGCTCACTCAGCCCTTTCCGCAGCAACAATCTTTGGTTGCACAAACCCCCACGTCGGGGGGTAGTTCCAACCAACCCCACGATGAGGCCTCGACAAGTCCCCACATTTACATGTTTAATGGAGTTAATTTAACAACTCGCTTTGCGACATATGACATGCCAGTTAAATCTGACAAGCCAAAGATCGCTAACGGTTCTGCGTCAGATCCGTTACCATCTTCCACCAATCCTCCATCTGTTAGCCCTCCATCCAGGCCACTCCAGATTGAGAAACCATATTTTGACTCTATCCTACGCCCTCCTAAGAGCACCATCCAGAAATCTACATTCAATCCTAATTCATGGGCTGCCTAAAACTACAACATCATAGAAGATTTGGCCCAAGCCCCGTGTGCTATGTCCGCCTTGAAAGTTCTACAACACTGTCCCAACCAACATAGAACACTCTTAGCTGCTATTGGTGCTTTCGATCCCGAGTCACCAAACTACCTCACGTTTAACCTGGATGACCATCAATCACAACTCTCCCACCAGCTAGCTTTCCAAATCGATGTGATTGTTCACAATCAACAAATCCACCGGACTATCCTGGATGAGGGAGCCTCCACCTGTGTCATGTCCCTAGCCTGTTGGAAAGGCTTGAAGTCATCTACCCTTAACAAATCCACTACCATGTTATGCACCTTTGATGGATGAGGTTTTCACCCTCATGGATTACTACAATCCTTAGCCATTCAGTTGGGCGGCAAAACTGTTACTGTTGACATCGAGGTGGTCGATGCCCCCCTCGATTACAACCTGCTACTTGGAAGAAGTTGGTTCTACACGATGACTTCCATTGCTTTGTCGATGTTTCGATGTGTACAATTCCCTCATCAAGGAAAAATTGTTACTATCGATCAGCTTTATTTCTGCACACCCGACGCTCGCATCCCTGCTACCAACAATATTCCTTTTCTGGAAGACCACTCGGTTACGTATGAAAGCATTGGTGTTGGATTATTGAAAGATTCTAGCCTTATGGGTACTTTCCCTACACCACTTCCACCTACTGCACATCATATTGCCGCTGTCAATATGATTTCAACTTTGCCTTATCAATCCTTGGAATCATCAGACCCCTGGATTGTGCCTAGTCCGTTGGAATTCGATGTGCTTGGTGACACAATGCCACTGAGCCCAGCCGAGGCCGCATACGTAGCTATTCAATTCGCCTCTCCCTCGTCGAATAATTCACATTCGTTGGCACCTGACACTTATTCGGTGCCCTGGTGGTTACATTCCCTATCATCTGCCGTCGATTACATTTCCCACATTTTTCCTTCGGAAGAATCCATCATGGAAATGCTTAGAATTGATGATCTACCCGTGAGATCGGAAGAGCGGTTCAGCAGGAATGCCGAGACCGATCTCGT
>CBVK0100097886.1:0-30516 GCA_900067695.1 Picea abies
CTACCTACCCTATTCAATTACATTGAATGGGCTGTCTAGTCCAGAATCGGATCTAGATCTCAGCCTCACAAACATTAAAGGCCTTCTTATCTACAGCCTATGCAAAGGCACGACTTCACAGCTCAACAACTTAGATATTTAATTACATTGAATTCAGATTTCAAATGAGGTTGCGCCTCTCTTCAACACGCGATTTGAATTCGCTGACGTGGCTGGCTGGCTGACATGAGATGATGCTCCTGAATCACCAGTGTTGTGGAAATCTAGCGCATGCTAGCTTTCCCTCTTGCACAAGCACAAGCGCATCTTGAATATCATCCTACCATGGGGGAAAGCTAGCGTGTCTCTTACACAAGCATATACACATCTCGAACAAGATCATTCCACTGTGGTGGAAGGCTAGCGTGTGCTATCTTTCTCTCTTGCACAAGAACATCTTGAACAACATCATTCCTCTATGGGGTAAAACTAATGCATGCTAACTTTCAGTCTTGCAGAAGCACAAAAACATCTTGAATAACATCGTTCCATTGTGGGGAAAAGCTAGCCTATGCTATCTTTCCCACTTTCATAAACACAAGCACATCTCAAACAACATCATTCTAGCATGGAGGAAAGTTTGCACATGCTTAACTTCCCTTTTTCACAAGCACAAGCACATCTCAAACAACATCACTCCATCGTTAAGGAAAGGTAGCACGTGTTATCTTTCCCTCTTGCATAAGCACAAGTTCATCTCGAACAACATTATTCTACCATGGGGGAAATCTAGCACGTGCTAGCTTTACCTCTTACACAAGCACAAGCGTATCTCAAACAACATCATTCTAGTTTTGTGGAAAGCTAGCGCATGCTAGCTTTCCCTCTTGTACAAGCACAAGAAAATCTTGAACATCATCCTACCATGGGGGAAAGCTAGCATGTCTCTTACACAAGCATATACACATCTCAAACAAGATCAATCTACAGTGGGGGAAAGCTAGTGTGTTCTAGCTTTCTCTCTTGCAAAAGCACAAGTGCATTTCAAACAACATCATTCCTCCGTGGGGTAAAACTAGTGCATGCTAACTTTTAGTCATGTAGAAGCACAAGAACATCTTGAATAGCATCATTCCATTGTGGGGAAAAGCTACCCTGTGCTAACTTTCCCTCTTTCACAAACACAAACACATCTCCAAAAACATCATTCTACCATGGAGGAATGCTTGCACATGTTAAACTTCCCTCTTGCACAAGAACAATCAAATCTCAAACAACATCAGTCCACAGTTAAGGAAAGCTAGCGTGTGTTAGTTTTCCCTCTTACATAAGCACAAGTGCATATCGAACAACATTATTCCACAATGGGGGAAAGCTAGCATGTTCTATATTTCCCTCATACACAAGCGCAAGCGCATTTTGAACAACATCATTCCAGTGTTAGGGAAATCTAGCGCATCCTAGCTTTCCCTATTGCACAAGCACAAGCACATCTCAAACATCATCCTACCATGGGGGAAAGCTAACATGTACTATATTTCCCTCTTACACAAGTATATACACATCTCAAACAAAATCATTCCACTATGGGGGAAAGCTAGCGCGTTCTAGCTTTCTCTATTGCACAAACACAAGTGCATCTCAAACAATATCATTCCTACATGGGGTAAAACTAGTGCATGCTAACTTTCAATCTTGCAAAGACACAAGCACATCTTGAATAATATCATTCCATTGTGGAGAAAAGTTAGTGTGTGTTAGATTTCCCTCTTTCACAAACACAAGATCATCTTGAACAACATCATTCTAGCATGGAGTAAAGCTTCAACATGAGATAATTCCCTCTTGCACAAGCACAAACACATCTCAAACAACATCATTCCACCGTTAAGGAAAGCTAGTTGTTGTTAGATTTCCATCTTGGATAAGCACAACTGCATCTCGAATAACATCATTCCATTGTGGGGAAAAGCTACCATGTGCTAGCTTTCACTGTTTCACAAACACAAGCACATCTCCAACAACATCATTCTAGCATAGAGGAATGCTTACACATGCTAAACTTTCCTCTTGCACAAGCACAATCAAATCTGAAACAAAATCAGTCCACCATTAAGGAAAGCTAGCACGTGTTAGTTTTCCCTCTTGCATAAGCACAAGTGCATATCGAACAACATCATTCCACAATGGGGGAAAGCTAGCGCGTGCTATCTTTCACTGTTACTCAAGAACAAGAGCATTTTAAACAACATCATTCCAGTGTTGGGGAAAGCTAGCACATGCTAGCTTTCCCTCTTGCAAAAGAAGAAGCGCATCTCAAACATCATCCTACAACGGAGGAAAGCTAGCATGTCTCTTACACAAGCATATAAACATCTAGAACAAGATCATTCCACTGTGGGGGAAGGCTAGCATGTGCTAGATTTCTCTCTTGCACAAGCACAAGCACATCTCGAATAACATCATTCCTCTGTGGGGTAAAACTAGTGCATGCTAACTTTCAGTCCTACAGAAGCACAAGCACATCTTGAATAAAATCATTCCATTGTGGGGAAAAGATAGCATGTGCTAGCTTTTTCTCTTTCACAAACACAAGCACATCTCAAACAACATCATTCTAGCATGGAGGAAATCTTGCACATGCTAAACTTCCCTTTTGCACAAGCACAAGCACATCTCAACCAACATCATTCCACCATTAAGGAAAGCTAGCGCGTGTTAGCTTTCCCTCTTGCATAAGCACAAGTTCATCTCAAACAACATCACTCTACCATGCGAGAAATCTAGCCCGTGCTAGCTTTCCCTCTTACACAAGCACAAGCGCATCTCGAACAACATCATTTCTATTTTTGGGAAAGCTAGCGCATGCTAACTTTCCCTCTTGCACAAGCACAAGCGCATCTCGAACATCATCCTACCATGGGGGAAATTTAGCATGTCTCTTACACAAGCATATACACATCTTGAACAAGATCATTCCACTGTGGGGGAAGGCTAGCGTGTGCTATCTTTCTTTCTTGCACAAGCGCATCTCGAACAACATCATTCCTCTGTGGGGTAAAACTAGTGCATGCTAACTTTCAGTCTTGCAGAAGCACAAGCACATCTTGAATAACATCATTCCATTGTGGGGAAAAGCTAGCCTTTGCTATCTTTCCCTCTTTCATAAACAAAATCACATCTTGAACAACATCATTCTAGCATGGAGGAAAGCTTGCACATGATAAACTTCCCTTTTGCAGAAGCACAAGGACATCTCAAACAACATCATCCGACCATTAAGGAAAGGTAGCGCATGTTAGATTTCCCTCCTGCATAAGCACAAGTTCATCTCAAACAACATCATTCTACCATGGGGGAAATCTAGTGCGTGCTAGCTTTCCCTCTTACACAAGCACAAGCACATCTCGAACAACATCATTCCAGTTTTGGGGAAATCTAGCGCATGCTAGCTTTCCCTCTTGCACAAGCACAAGCACATCTCGAACATCATCCTACCATGGGGGAAAGCTAGTATGTATCTTACACAAGCATATACACATCTCAAACAACATCATTCCACTGTGGGGGAAAGCTAGCTAGCTTTCTCTCTTGCACAAGCACAAGCGCATCTCAAACAACATCATTCCTCAGTGGGGTAAAACTAGTGCATGCTAACTTTCAGTCTTGTAGAAGCACAAGCACATCTTGAATAACATCATTCCATTGTGGGGAAAAGATACCCTGTGCTACCTTTCCCTCTTTCACAAACACAAGCACATCTCCAACAACATCATTCTAGCATGGAGGAATGCTTGCACATGCTAAACTTCTCTCTTGCACAAGAACAATCAAATCTCAAACAACATCAGTCCACCGTTAAGGAAAGCTACCGTGTGTTAGTTTTCCCTCTTGCATAAGCACAAGTGCATATCGAACAACATCATTCCACAATGGGGGAAATCTAGCACGTGCTATCTTTCCCTCTTACACAAGCACAAGCGCATTTTGAACAACATCATTCCAGTGTTGGGGAAAGCTAGCGCATGCTAGCTTTCCCCCTTGGACAAGCACAAGCGCATATTGAACATCATCCTACCATGGGGGAAAGCTAGCACATGCTAAATTTCCCTCTTACAAAATTATATACACATCTCAAACAAGATCATCCACTGCGGGGGAAAGCTAGTGTGTGCTAGCTTTCTCTATTGCACAAACACAAGTGCATCTCGAACAACATCATTCCTACGTGGGGTAAAACTAGTGCATGCTAACTTTCAGTCTTGCAAAGGCACAAGCACATCTTGAATAACATCATTCCATTGTGGGGAAAATCTAGCGTCTGTTAGATTTCCCTCTTTCATAAACACAATATCATCTCGAACAACATTATTTTAGCATGGAGTAAAGCTTGAACATGCGATACTTCCCTCTTGCACAAGCACAAACACATCTCAAACAACATCATTCCACCGTTAAGGAAATCTAGCGCTTGTTTGCTTTCCCTCTTGTATAAGCACAAGTGCATCTCGAATAACATCATTCCATTGTGGGGAAAAGCTAACTTGTGCTAGCTTTCCCTCTTTTACAAACACAAGCGCATCTCCAACAACATCACTCTAGCATGTAGGAATGCTTGCACATGCTAAACTTCCCTCTTGCACAAGCATAATCAAATCTCAAACAACATCAATCCACCATTAAGGAAAGCTAGCGTGTGTTAGTTTTCCCTCTTGCATAAGCACAAGTGCAAATCGAACAACATCATTCCACAATGGTGGAAAGCTAGTGGGTGCAATCTTTCCCTCTTACAGAAGCACAAGCGCATTTTAAACAACATCATTCTAGTGTTGGGGAAAGCTAGCACATGATATCTTTCCCTCTTACACAAGCAAAAGCGCATCTCAAACATTATCTTACCATGGGAGAAAGCTAGCATGTCTCTTACACATGAATATACACATCTCAAAAAAGATCATTCCACTATGGAGGAAGGCTAGCATGTGCTAGCTTTCTCTCTTGCACAAGCACAAGCACATCTCGAACAAGATCATTCCTCCGTGGGGTAAAACTAGAGCATGCTAACTTTCAGTCTTGCATAAGCACAAGCACATCTTGAATAAAATCATTCCATTGTGTGGAAAAGCTAGCCTATGCTATCTTTCCCTCTTTCACAAACACAAGCACATCTCGAACAACATCATTCTAGCATGGAGGAAAGCTTGCACATGCAAAACTTCCCCTTTGCACAAGCAGAAGCACATCTCAAACAACATCATTCCACCATTAAGGAAATCTAGCGCGTGTTAGTTTTCCCTCTTGCATCAGCACAAGTGCATATCGAACAACATCATTCCACAATGGGGGAAAGCTAGTGAGTGCTATCTTTCCCTCTTACACAAGCACAACACATTTTAAACAACATCATACCAGTGTTGGGGAAAGCTAGCGCATGCTAGCTTTCCCTCTTGCACAAGCACAAGTGCATCTCAAACATTATCTTACCATGGGGGAAAGCTAGCATGTCTCTTACACAAGCATATACACATCTCAAACAAGATCATTCCACTGTGGAGGAAGGCTAGCGTGTGCTAGCTTTCTCTCTTGCACAAGCACAAGCACATCTCAAACAACATCATTCCTCTCTGGGGTAAAACTAGTGCATGCTAACTTTCATTCCTACAAAAGCACAAGCACATCTTGAATAAAATCATTCCATTGTGGGGAAAATCTAGCCTATGCTAGCTTTCCCTCTTTCACAAACACAAGCACATCTCGAACATCATTCTAGCATGGAGGAAAGCTTGCACATGCTAAACTTCCCTTTAGCACAAGCACAAGCACATCTCAAACAACATCATTCCACCATTAAGGAAAGCTAGCGCATGTTATCTTTCCCTCTTGCATAAGCACAAGTTCATCTCGAACAACATCATTCTACCATGGGGGAAATCTAGCACGTGCTAGATTTCCCTCTTACACAAGCACAAGCGCATCTCGAACAACATCATTTCAGTTTTTGGGAAAGCTAGCGCATGCTAGCTTTTCCTTTTGCACAAGCACAAGTGCATCTCAAACATCATCCTACCATGGGGGGAAGCTAGGATGTCTCTTACACAAGCATATACACATCTCAAACTAGAACATTCCACTATGGGGGAAAGTTAGCGTGTGCTAGCTTTCTCTCTTCCACAAGCACAAGTGCATCTCAAACAACATCATTCCTCCGTGGGGTAAAACTAGTGCATGCTAACTTTCAGTCTTGCAGAAGCACAAGCACATCTTGAATAACATCATTCCATTGTGGGGAAAAGCTACCCTGTGCTAGCTTTCCCTCTTTCACAAACACAAACACATCTCCAGCAACATCATTCTAGCATGGAGGAAAGCTTGCACATGCTAAACTTCCCTCTTGCACAAGAACAATCAAATCTCAAACAACATCAGTCCACCGTTAAGGAAGTCTAGTGTGTCTTAGTTTTCCCTCTTGCATAAGCACAAGTGCATATCGAACAACATCATTCCACAATGGGGGAAGGATAGCATGTCCTATCTTTCCCTCTTACACAGGCACAAGCGCATTTTGAACAACGTCATTCCAGTGTTGGGGTAAGCTAGTGCATGCTAACTTTCCCTCTTGCACAAGCACAAGTGCATCTCGAACATCATCCTACCATGTGGGAAAGCTAGCATGTCTCTTACACAAGCATATACACATCTCGAACAAGATCATTCCAATGTGGGGGAAAGCTAGTGTGTGCTAGCTTTCTCTCTTGTAGAAGCACAAGTGCATCTCGAACAACATCATTCCTCCGTCGGGTAAAACTAGTGCATGATAACTATCAGTCTTGTAGAAGCACAAGCATGTCTTGACTAACATCATTCCATTGTGGGGAAAAGATAGAGAGTGTTAGCTTTCCCTCGCTCACAAACACAAGCACATCTCGAACAACATCATTCTAGCATGGAGGAAAGCTTGCACATTCTCAACTTCCCTTTTGCACAAGCACAAGCACATCTCAAACAACATCATTCCACCATTAAGGAAAGCTAGCATGTGTTACCTTTCCCTCTTGCATAAGCACAAGTTCAACTCGAACAACATCATTCTACCTTGGGGGAAATCTAGCACGTGCTAGCTTTCCCTCTTACACAAGCAAAAGTGCATCTCGAACAACACCATTCCAGTGTTGGTGAAAGCTAGTGCATGCTAGCTTTCCCTCTTGCACAAGCACAAGTGCATCTCGAACATTATCCTACCATGGGGGAAAGCTATCACGTGCTAGCTTTCCCTCTTACACAAGTATATACACATCTCGAACAAGATCATTCCACTATGGGCGAAAGTTAATGTGTGCTATCTTTCTCTCTTGCACAAGCACAAGCACATCTCGAACAACATCATTCCTCCATGAGGTAAAACTAATGAATGCTAACTTTCAGTCTTCTAGAGGCACAAGCACATCTTATATAAGATCATTCCATTGTGGGGAAAAGCTAGCGTATTTTAGCTTTCCCTCTTTCACAAACACAAGCACATCTCGAACAACATCATTCTAGCATGGAGTAAAGGTTGAACATGCGATACTTCCCTCTTGCACAAGAACAAACACATCTCAAACAACATCATTCCACCGTTAAGGAAAGCTAGCGCATGTTAGCTTTCCCTCTTGCATAAGCACAAGTGCATCTCGAATAACATCATTCCATTGTGGGGAAAAACTACCCTATGCTAGCTTTTCCTCTTTCACAAACACAAACACATCTCCAACAACATCATTCTAGCATGGAGGAATGTTTGCACATGCTAAACTTCCCTCTTGCACAAGCACAATCACAATCAAATCTCAAACAACATCAGTCCACCGTTAAGGAAAGCTAGCGTGTGTTAGTTTTCCCTCTTACATAAGCACAAGTGCATATCAAACAACATCATTCCACAATGGGGGAAAGCTAGCGCATGCTATCTTTCCCTCTTACACAAGCACAAGCGCATTTTGAACAACATCATTCCAGTGTTGGGGAAAGCTAGCACATGCTAGCTTTCCCTCTTGCACAAGCACAAGCGCATCTTGAACATCATCCTACCATGGGGGAAATCTAGCATGTCTCTTACACAAGCATATACACATCTCGAACAAGATCATTCCACTGTGGGGGAAAGATAGTGTGTGCTAGCTTTCTCTCTTGCACAAGCACAAGCTCATCTCGAACAACATCATTCCTCCATGGGGTAAAACTAGTGCATGCTAACTTTCAGTCTTGCAGAAGCACAAGCACGTCTTGAATAACATAATTCCATTGTGTGGAAAAGCTAGCGTGTACCATGTTTCCCTCTTTCACAAACACAAGCATATCTCGAACAACATCATTCTAGCATGGAGGAAGGCTTGCACATGCTAAGCTTCCCTCTTGCACAAGCACAAGCACATCTTAAACAACATCATTCCACCGTTAAGGAAAGCTAGCGCGTGTTAGCTTTCCCTCTTGCATAAGTAGAAGTGCATCTCAGACAACATCATTCCACCATGGGGGAAAGCTAGAGCATGTTATCTTTCCCTCTTACACAAGCACGAGCACATCTCGAACAACACCATTCTAGTGTTGGGGAAAGATAGCGCATTCTAGTTTTCCGTCTTGCACAAGCACAAGCGCATTTCGAACAACATTAGTCCAGTGTTGGGGAAAGCTAGTGCATGCTAGTTTTCCCTCTTGCACAAGCACAAGCACATCTCGAACATCATCCTACCATGGGGGAAAGCTAGCATGTGCTAACTTTCCCTCGTACACAAGCTTATACACATCTCGAACAAGATCATTCCACTATGGGGGAAAGCTAACATGTGCTAGCTTTCTCTCTTGCACAAGTGCATCTCTAACAAGAAATTATTTTCCAGATTGTCTAACCCAACATTATTAGGAGGAAAAATATCACCTTCATCACACTTGTTCTGTTCAACTTTATCTTGCAAATCTAAGTTGTCCCTACCACACCAGTTCTCTACTTCTTCATTCTCTGACATCCATTCTTCATCTTCCTATGAAAGAGCCAATATCACATCATATGACCTACCCTGTAAGTAGTCTTTCACAACAGAGCCTTCATCATCAAGGTTTTCTGCACTTGTACAATGATGTTCATCATTCTCAAGGCTTACCGAGCCTACATAGTGCCCTTGTTTCTGATCACTCTCACTTGAAATTGTATCGAGCTCTGAGACATAGCCATGTTCTTGGATAGATCATGGTTTTTTTTGTCCATGTAATGATAAAAGTAAGCACATAATTGTTCCATGTATTTCATATGCATTGGAAGGTGATAACCTATGGATACATCATCCTCTCCATCATGATTACACTCATATATCCTATGGTAATTGTTGAGCTAAATATATATCACTATATATTGCCTTCATAAAATGTCAACCCGGGGAGGTAGACTTTGACGCACTGACACCATATGTGCAGGATTGGTTTCTTCTACTATCTATTTTATTAAAGTTTAATTCCACTAGCCAACATTAAAAACTGTGATCACTACTTCAATCTTTAAATAGAAGCAAGGGTCTATCTAAGTACACACTTCAAAGAAAACAAATCTTCACTCATTTGTAACTCTACTAGCTTTCAATATTCATTCTACCAACTACTCTGGTTTAATCTCAACTATAAATCTCTACTAACATGTCATTCAACCCTTTTTAACTGCAAATCTATAATACCCTATCTTTCAATCACACGATTCTTTAAAGTAAACTAACCTTTTGTAATGCACTTGTAGCTATCTGTGTAACCCATGCATTTCATAAAGCATTTGAAAGTAAATCTAATATTGCTCTGTTCTAGCTGAAGCTTCCTCAAATATTCATTATCCAAACTATGCAATTGCAATATAACTTCAAACTGTAAGCAAAATAGCTAATGGTTATTCAGAACTTCAAGCGACAGAATAAAAACATATGCTGAGACAAGTGGCCCTTCTTTCCTTCAACAATGACTGAATTAACTAATTCATCACACAACATTTAGACAGAACTGAATTCTGGAAATGCATATTTTTATAAAATAATGCAGTCATTTCTGGTCTATCTGAGTTTATAATCCTGGAAGAAAAAGACTATCTATCAGCAGAAAAATGAAATGTCTATCAGCCTAATAGTTCCTATCATCCTCCTCCATCCCCAAAGTGCCAGACTAGCTTCTATAATATGAGCATTAATTACATGATAAATATAAATCTCCCTCTTTTTAGAAAATGGTTTTCAACAAAATGTTATGTGTCACAACAATTCAGATCGAAAAGATTTAATCAAATAAAAGATGAAGATTTCAAAGCCTTGTCCTCATGACAAAAAGTGCATGAGGACAAGGCATTCATTCTAGAGATGCGCTCAGCATTAACTCGGACATGTTGTCTTCTATTTTTAGCTTGATCATCCATGTTTATTCAGAAGTGGTTGAGAATGCATTTGTAGGTTCTATTATCTCCTAAAATAGCACAGTCAGTTCTGTCAATTTTAGGTGATAGAGAGTACTTCAAAAATTTATTTCTAAATTTTTATAGGTTTGTTAGAGAGCCTATTGTTGTAAATAAACTTGAAATAAACATCGAAATTGATTCTCGTTAGCAAAAGGGAGAGTTACAGGTTTTAGTGGTTTAGGCAAACCTGTAAAGAATTCATTAATCACCGAAAGATTTGGCTTTCGGTGGTTAAAAGGGAAAAACAAAGCCCAATTAACCACCAAAAATGTGTCAATGTGGAAAGATCAGGGCCTGTGTTTTCACACGATCTAGATGTCAACTGGCGCAATAATGAAAAGATAACTGCCGAAAATCAAATGAATCTGTGATGTAATATGGTATTATTACATTTGATCAAGGTTTGATTCTCTATAGTATTTGCAAGACCCCCACTTGTCATTTCGACTTGAAACCATGGCATACACAGAAATCTATGAAGTGATTGTTTCGTCTATCTGTTTGATGATTCACATGACCCTCATAACTTCAAGTCCTGAGAGATATACTCATGATGATTCCCAATTTAATTATGATTTGAAATCCATTGTTTTAGCAATCAAGTCCGAAGTCTTATTTATGTTCATTATATGAAATCCCTTTGATTTCATTATCAAACCTGAGTCTGCAGTCATTGTCATTATACCATATGAAGGTCGATTTTTCTGTTATGCATATTACAACTCCATTTATCATCCAAATGTCGTAGAAGCCCAAGTCTTCTCTGTTTCATTAAGTCTGAGTTTTCAGCTATAATCAAGCCTGAGTTTCTGGTTATGACTTGTTAAAGATTTGGTCCATCTCATATAACCCAAGTAATCCCTATTTTGTGCCTTTCAATTTGACATACATCTATTGTTTCCTCCTGATTTTAGGTGTATTGTCTCCCCAGCTTGCTGTTTTTTGCTAATTTGCAGGAACAGGTTTCAACTAACTCAAGCAAATGCCGAAAGTAGGACCAGCTCTCAAGTCCGAATTGGATGGGACCTAGTACTTGGAGGCACACCCTGAAGTGGCCAAATTCTTCAAGCTGGTTGGTGTTTTCTCCTACTGTGAAAAGCTGGAAAAATTCCATCAACAATTATCAGAAGCTTTTTCCATGTCATACGATGGAAGGAGAGTTGTCATAGGAAAGGAGGAGTTTGTAGTAGATGAAGCTGCAATCACAAAGATCACTGGTCTTCCTAGGTCAGGTGAGTGTTGGTTCAAGACCACTATACCAATAGACATTGAATTCATATCTTATCTGCAACCTCAGCATAAAACCCTCATCTAGAAGAAGGACATACCATGCCATTTCTTGAGCCAAAATGGCAGGATCTGTTGACGGCCATATTTTCCTATATTACCTGTGAAGGAAGGTATAATAGGGTAGTGTTCTATCATTTTAAGCTTTTGAAGAACTTCACCAGAAGGTCTCCTATTAACTTACCTTACTACCTTCACAAGGCACTCACCAAGATGGCTAGGCAAGTTAAAGCAAAGCCTACCAAGGTAGCTAGCAGATTGTCACACCAGGGTTTGATCACACTGATAGTCAAGGAATCTTTGAGGAAGAAGGAGGTTGACTGGAACTATTTCCTGTTCTGGAATGAGTTCCCAACTGATCTACAACAAGACAACAAGGTAAATAAACCTGCAACAAAGAAGTCTCTTACCCCTAAGAGCAGTAGGAGGAAGAGAAGAGCCATGTCACCTCCAAAGGAGAAAACAGAGTCATCCTCTGTCAAACGTAAGAGAGCCAAAAGGAAATTAATTTTTGGCAAAGAAGGTGAGAAAACTGAGGGTTTTGCTGAGGGAGACAACCCCTTGAACCTACCATACAGTGATTCTGAACCTGAACAGGAATAGACAGGAGCAGAAGGTGGAGAACAAACTGGTCAAGCTATTGATGATTACCCAAATCTGCCAACTCCTACTCCTCCAGAGGAACAAAGTACACCTTTGGCAGAAGCATCTCCTAGCAGACCAAGACCAGCTAGGTCACAAAAAAAAAACCAACTTCTTAAGAAGGTTTATGAGTTAGAAGTCTCTGAGAAACAAATCAAGAAGAAAAATGCAGAGTTAGTTGATAAGAATGTGGAATTATATCATATCAGTCAGGAGTTCATGGATAAACATGATAAGACTCTGGACAAAAATAAACTATTAATAAAAGAGAACCCTAAGCTAAAAAGACAACTTAGACTCCTAAGGCTGAAGATGAAAGAGACTCAGACTCCAACTCCCAAACACTTAGGGTTGGAAACCTTATCAGAATTGGCCACTTCTCTAGAGATGGAAACTGAGCCTTCTACATAACAAATCAAAGTTTCAAGCCTTGTACAAGGAGAAACATCATCAAAGAAGCCTTGAACACTCATCAAAGTAGCAAGGTATTTCAATTTTTGCAATTTTGAAATTTTGGTGAAAGAAGAGCTTTCAGTGGTTTAGGCGAACAGGACGACTATTCATTAACCACCGAAAGAAGAGGTTTTCGGTGGTTAATACACCCAAAATTCCTCTGTGTTAACCACCGAAACCTGTCACTAGACAGAGAGAGCTAAATTTTTCCCAGATCAAAGTTTTATTAATCCAGATCGTTTGAAAACTCTTTTAATGGATAGAGATTGAATTATAAAATCAAATCTAAGATCCACTTTTGGTGTAAACGAGTAAGAAGAGGTATTCAAGTTGGTTTTGTTATCTATTTTGGTGGCAATGAATTGGGGTTTTTTCCAAACTCAGCAAATTCGAATCTCATCTTCTTCAAGAGTCATCAAATAGCCTTGGAAGGCTTATCTGCACTACACAAGGACTCTACATTATCTGAAGACCATGAAATGTGGAATTGACCTCATTTTGAGGATCATTCCTTATCTTTTGTAATCTAGTTTTTGACTTTCTATATTTAGTATTTCTGATCCACTCTTTCAGGATTTGAATATTGTATTGTAAAAACTATAAAGATGAAGACATAAGATGAACTAGGGAAGGTTGTTGAATTTCTATTGGCTAAACATATGTTTTGTTCAAATTGTGATCCAAGGGACTGCAGGTATGGCTAGCATGACCCTGACAAGTCTCAAGGAGTGTGACCAATTTAGAGGGAATCTCTAATTTCTCCCCTTAGAAGTTCGAGAGAAGCAGTGGGAGAGTTAGAGGGTGAGTTAACTGAAGAGAACTCAAACAAAGAGGGACCAACCTACCTAGAAGTTCCTCTCTCTTTGTTTTTTAACTATTTTATTCATTCTTTTCAAGCTAATTTGATTTTTTACGACCATTGCAGCTGCAAATTTGTTGGTATTTTGTAATTTCAACTGATGTATCTCTCAAATCTACTCCTCAATACTTGGTGGATTGATCCCAAATTGAGATATTATGTGTTCATTTCCTTGATATATAATTCAACATAGTTTGTTTTCGAAAAGAAGTTTCATTGGTGTTTCATAAGCTTTTCATTTTCAGATTTATTTTTTAGGACTAAGGAATCAGATCTACATATCCATGAATTAAAAACTTAACATGGTATCAGAGTTGGTTTCCTAAAATATTCCTTCCAATGAATGGAGAAAGCAGGTACCTGCAAGAGAGAGTTGATGGAAACAAAGGAAGAGGCCTTGTGAGAGTAGTGCTTCATCCCTATGAGAGGCTTGAATAACCTATATGAGGTTAACATCTTTTGAACCCTATGAAAGTCTCATTCAACCTATGGAAGGTTGTTGAATTTCTATTGGCTAAACATATATTTTGTTCAAATTTTGATCCAAGGGACTACGAGGATGGCTAGCATGACCTTGAAAAGTCTCAAGGAGTGTGACCAATTTATAGGGAATCTCTAATTTCACCCCTTGGAAATTCGAGTTGCAAATGCTAATGGAAGAGATTTCTTTAAGGGTCATCGTCAAGGATAAAATAGCTTCTCCAGTCGATCCTCAACAATTGGTTCATTATGAGATGAATGTTTCTAAGTGCTAAAAAGGATAATTTTGGACTAAACGAAGGACCATTTAATTCCTCAAATAGAAAGAAAATCAACTAAGTAGATGTTCAAGGCATTGACTGCTCTTTATTAGAGTGTCTTTCCAGGAAGATGCTTCTAAAGATCAAGCTTTCCCAAGTATGCATGAGTGACTCAAACACCATGAAAAATTACCTCATGAAGATCATTGAGCTTAGAGATTGGCGCTTTTCCATTAGAATGAAGATAGAAGATGAAGAATTAATGCATATTGCACTACATGGATTTTCTCTTGTTTGGGAAGCTTTTGTTGAAGGTGTTTGTGCTCATGCAACCCTCCCAACTTATAAGTAGATTTTGGTACAATTATTCCCAAGAGGAAACAAAATGAGAATCATTTGCAACACAATAAGAAGATGCCCAAGACCTCACTCTCATTAGGAAGGTAAAGAAAAAGAAATTTGCAAAAGGTAAGGAGGCATCCTTTCTAGACTCTAACTCTAAGAAGAGTAAAATAACTTGTTACAAGTATCATAAGAAATGACACTACTAATGAATGCTCAAAGAACATAAGATAATTTTATTAATGTCCAACAAATGACCATATAGGTCAAAACTGCTAGTAAAAAAGTGTGAGAAACAAAGTGGGAGAGCAAAGGCCACTCCTAGAAAAATATGATATAAGAAAAATTAGCCTTTGTTGTAAAAGACATGAAGTCTATAGCCTCAGAGCATGGAGAGGAGAAACAAATCAACAACAGTATTATGGGGGATGTCTCACCTTGGGGGCAATCAACCTTCCTTGATGCAATCTCTCATACCATTCAAGGCCACGGGGAAGAAACTCATGATAGATGTCTAGTTGGATGAACTGGAAGGGCGAGATGATATGTTCTGAGATATGTGTCCTTGATGAGGAGTTGCACCTCGTGGTCAAATATAGGGAGGTATCCGAATTACTAGGGAGGTATGAGCTATTTTGGGATCTAAAGCAACATGTTTATAAGGGTCTTGTTGGTCAAGCATGGAAGGCCTCCCGAGGTCTCACAGATCTGATGGTTGATGTAGCATTGTTTTCTGCTTGTCTCTCGGTACCTTTGTCTACTAAAGCACTAAAAAGAAATATGCAATTGGCCTAATGGGTCCAACTTGGGTTGGGGTAGGTAGAGTGAACAAGATCCAAGTCAAAAAGCCTCCCTCATGTAAGGTGCCAAACATCTTTGAAAGTAGAAAAAAGTGGATAGGGAGTTCTAAGACTCTAAAGAGACAATAAAATCATCTTTTGATCTCGCAATAGATTTTCACCTGAAGATGAAGTCCCCCTCTGTCTCAATCTGATGAAGATGACAAAGCTGGCAGGACCTCTCTCCCTGAGTGATATGGTGGTTTGTTTCAATGCAAAGATGATGAGAGCCAAAACCCAAAATTGCCCAAGGGGGAACCAAAGAGCATGCATCCAATACTGAAGTATGTAGGGGGGTAGGGGGGAAAACAATAAGGTTGTCTCTCGGCTCCAAAAAGTGCTACATAAAAGTCCATATTGGGGACTAACCTGCCTTGTAGGTCGACCCAAGTAACCTGATTATAATGTCTGATGATGTCCCCTTTGATGATCCTATTCAACTCCTACCTATTCAATAGGAGTCCACCGGGGGCATCTAGAGAATATCTAGAAAAGGTAAGATGGTAGACAACCACAGAAACAAGTTGCAAGGAGTGTTGATAGTTCATCCAACTTGATGGGTTGGCAATTACATTAAATACTATTTCAAGTGTTGGTTTCTATGTTGATAGTGGAGCTTCATGACATATGACATATAATCAAAATATGTTTATCAAGTTCCATGAAAAGGAAATGGGCATGAAAGTTACCATGGGTGGTAATACTACATATCCAGAGATTAGCACTGACAAAAAACCAGACAAGATGCCTTTAGGTGATGTTCTTGTTTTTCATAATGCTTTTTTTGTTCTCGGTTGACTAAGAATCTCGTCTCTATCTCAATCATTAAAGATTGTAAATGTAAGCTTTAGTTTGATGAACAATAGTGTGTGATAAGAGATTTCAACCCTCTTGCATTTTGGCCAACGAACTACCTAAAGGAGGTCTTTCTAAGCTTCTTACGAAATCTAAAAATTATGGAGCTTTGATGAATGATAATGGCAAGTTGTGTGCATTATGGCACAAGCTTTTTGGTCATTTTCATTGTGGAGTTATTCGTCTCTTGAGAATATGGTGCAAGGATTGCTAGATTTTCAAGGTGGAGCATATTGGTGTGCACAAAGGCTACACACTTAGTAGGCATTCCAGGACTTTATTTCCTTCCAATCAATGAAAGTCAAGTAGCATTCATATTTCTCCTTGTTGGTTTCTCTCAGCATTTTTCATTGCATTTTGCAAGGCTGAGCTCATCCAAAGCCATTACAACAACCAAAACAATTTTTTTTCCACCTTTGAAGCGTTCAACAACCCTCAAAAGCTTCAAGAGTAGTGTAATCTCCTTCAAAAATAGATTTGCAAACTTATGGGTTGTTGAAGCAACAATGCCAAGTTTTAATGGCAAGATACAACACTTTAGTATGTGAAAATGGGATTAGAAACCTATTTGGCATGGTTTTTATCACTAGAAGGAAAGTGTTGAACTTCTTGGTGTTCGGAGCTACTCGTTGGGAATGAAAATTAATTTTCCATCGTCAAGGTTGATAGAGGGTTGTTGGACAATGAAGAAATCTGATTGCAAATTAATAGAATGTGTTTTGAATCCATTAACAATGCCAAAGGAAGAACTATATTTTGATGTCCATGAGCCAGAGCAAGAGATGTTTCAAGCTTGTCTTGAGGTTTCAATTTTTCCTATGCAAATAGAGAAGCTAAATGGGAGTACAAAAATTTAGCTTATGTTGGTCTTGGAAAATATGATGATGCAATTTCTTCTTACAAAAAGGGCCTGGAGCTTGATCCTTCTAATGAAGAATTAAAATTAGGACTTGCTAACGCACAGGCGGCAAGTAGATCACGGGCCCCTTCCTATCCATTTGGAAACATATTTCAGGGGCCGGAATTGTGGGCAAAATTAACAATAGACCCAAAGACAAGAATGTTTTTGCAACAACCTGATTTTGTTAAGATGATTCAAGATGTTCAAAAAAATCCTAACAATATTAATCTGTACCTTAGTGGCCAACGCATGATGCAGGTTCTAGGTGTGTTACTAAATGTTAACTTACGTAATGCCACATCAGAGGAGCATGCTTTTGAGCATACTGGTTCACCCAAGCCACAACCACAGCCAAAACGAGAACCAGAACAAGTAAAGATCCTAACGAGTTGTCTGATACAGATAACCTCTCAAGTTGAACAAGTAATCCTACTGAAAACACATAAAACCATGAAGAAATAGCATATGGAAAAAAAAAGTCTTTATGTTGCAATTGGGATTGAATGGTGTCAATTCAAATCACTCTGAACATAAAAAACAAATATTGAAACCCATCCTCTGCCTAAAAGATAACATGTTATTCTTAAAGTTAAACCCAACAAAGGAGTATCCATCTTGTTCCTGAAAATATTAAGACATGCAAAGAGAAAATAAACATACATAGGAACACCAAAACCATAGAATAAGAGAAAATACAACAAAGTAAAGGGTGGATGCAACAAAATTGCATTATCTCATTAGTTTTATGCAACATAACTTAGACGATAGAACCTACATTCATCAGGTAAAGTTGTAAGTCAGTTATCATCAATAGCAAGCACCTTAAGTGACTGAAGCTTTCCCAAAGTTATAGGTAGCCGCTCTAGGTGATTCTCAGACAAAATATGGCAAAAACAAAAACTTGGAATCAGTACACTTCACTTTGTACATAAGTGTTAATGATATTTATACATGAGTCAATATTCAACAATTTTAGCTTTTACAAATTGAGATTATATCATTGTATTAATGACATAATTTACCAACTCTGACTATGCCATAGAATCTACTACTACTTAACACATGATAAACAAGTATCACCATCCTCATCTCACCAAACGTTGGATGTTCACCAGGCTTCCAATCTCCAAAGGAATGTCAACTGCACAAAGCAAAGGTCCAATAATTTAAGCAGCCATAGACAGACATTAGAAAGAAAACATATTAAATTAAAGATCCTATGAAGCCCTTCAATGTGATTGGTACATTTTCTCTGCCTTTACCACACTCCCATAGTCTATTGACGACTGGTTGTACTCTCTAGTCCTGTTGACCTATTTCTTGGTCATTTGTTGGACATTACTAGAATTATCTTCTCTTCTCTGTAGTGCAAGAACCAAGGAAGGAAAAATATGGCTATATATACTACAAGGAAGGAAAAATAAAGAACTACTCAACTTTCCACAAACCAAAGAAATTTACAAAAAGGATTAAGTTGTAAAGTATTTCCTTGGCATATTTCACTTAGTTTTTACTTATCACGTTTTGTTGAACCTAGTATCTAATATTTCCGACACCACAAAAATCGATGCCTCATTATATTTGTGTGGTTTGTAATACAAACTTCATAACTTAGAAGATCGAAAACCTTAATGAAATCACAACAAAAGTTCTCCAGATAGCATGCAAGCTTAAAAGCAACTTAAGCAGTTTAATGGGGAGAATATATAACTGGAACCTTACTAAATAACACCATCTGAAATATTTCAATTAAATATAATGACCAAATGTCTTGATCAATACCGGTTCATGTTTTACTACTAATTCATGTTTTACTACTAAAAGAACACTTCAACAGAAAATGGCCCACAAAGTTGAACTGAAGCTAGCTTAACCAAACCAATATGTAACTACATATGTGGAATCATTGAGGACTACAAAAACTAAATTAAGACAAAATAGTCCCCAATAATTATGTTATCGGACTAATCGGTAGGTGTGGACACTAACAGATCTCCCTAGATCCACCTGGATCTAGAAGAAAATAGGACAAAACATGACTCTTTCCCTAAGTTTTGACCATTGAATTAGCTAGTAGGAAGGAACAAGTAACATACCTTAGTATCGCTTCCTAGGGTCTCTGTTGCTCCCACTTCACTCCAGTGCTCTCGTGAGGTCAAGACCAAGACAACACAAACCAACCAAAGTGAAGATAGCAAAATATATTCAACTGTCAACTTATGTGTATGATCAAGGAATTACACAATAAAGTGAGGATAGCTTTATGGGAAAGGGACATGCCACTGCATCATATTAATTGAAAGTATAATATTACAACCTGATTGCCTTGATGTCGCAAGCTTCCTTTTGGTGGCTCTTGGCTCCAACACACACACTTGCTCAATCCTTGCATGAAGAAGATCAAAACCTCTTGGTAGACTTGCTAGAGTCTCCAAGCTCCTGTTCAAGCTAAGTCCTTCACACAATTCTTTCACCAATTCTCCAATGAATCTTGCTTAACCTTTTCCATGAGAATTCCATCAATATATAGGAGAGAATGAGATGGTTACTTGGATAAGAATGATCCCACAATATCAGGGAATCCAGTACAAGGATAACCATTTGAATGCCAACCCATTCTTCTAGAAGATTCCCTTCTAGAACCATCGAGAATTCACCTTTTTCCAAGATTTAGAGAAGGTTCACACCCTAGCTATGTTGCACAGTGCGAGAAGTTTGCACCCTAGCTTAAAGCAGCCTACGAGAATGGGTCATTCTCGCACCCTGGGATATTAGCAACCTGGGAACTCTCTTCAAAAGTAAGTTTTCTAGGAAGAGATGAATGTCACTTTTCTTAGGAGAAAGTTCTTATGAGGAGCCTGAGTACACCATCATCAATACACCATCATGATGACTAAAATCATGGGTAACAAAATGCACCCCAAAGTATGAGGGTGGAAACAATGACAGCCGAAAGACTTTGTAAACTGCATGTGTGTGTCAGAAACCATGAGTGCACCTAATTGGAAACCTGCGAACAACGAAGCATCTGCAGAATATCAAATATACCAATTATGAGGTAGGCATTCCCATACTCAGATCACAGATGGATGACATTGTAGACATAGGTCATGGCCACCAATCATACACTGTGGATCCATGCCATCAAAATATAGCATAGCCACCAGGAATACACTGTGGATCTATGCGAGAAAATTCAAATTAAGATGACATAGCCACGAGACATACAAAGTGGATCTATGTGTCGCAAATTATACATACTCCATCGCAACCTGGAAAAAGAGATGATATCCAGGGTCTTCAATCTCATCGCCCAAAAGTACGAATCTAACCATGTGATTACATGTGTTGAAGTTGAACATGGTAGAAACCACTTGATTACCAGTCATTGATGAAACCGTTAACAAGTGTGAGGGAAATCACCATTGATGTCAATGACTCCCAAGGTACTCTAGTACAATCCATCGAGTGTGAATGAATGAGTTGAAGTCGAACATTCGTCGAAATCTTTAGATCAAGGGTCAATGATGTAAACCCACTGTCGAAAGCGAGGAAACCTGCCATTGCGGCATGCAAGTTCCAAGGTACCAAAGAATTTCTAAGTCTTGGTTCCGGATAATGAGCTGAAGTCGACAGAACAAAACTCGTCACGGGAGGGCCTTGATGTATCCCCCATCAATGACACAAAATGAGTAACAGATTTTGAAGGTGAAGCAGAGTATGATGTAAATTGAACTGGACACAGGGAAGGTCGACACAGAGAGAATGGACAACTACAGATGGCCGACTCAATAGAGGTTTCAGATGAACTTCTCTTGAACATATGAACGACACGACCAATGATTTGGCAGCATTGACTCAAAGACAACACAGGGTATGACCTTGTAGCAAATTGAATGAGAGACAAATGGATTTCCCAAACTGGCTTCAAATACAATGAATAGGGGGTGTCATGTTCAAGAGTGACACTTGCTACCAATCAATATGAAGATGAAAACATATCCTTTTCCCAAATTTTCCCCAACCATTTCTGGCGAGTACCTCTTTATTTTTACGCAAGCTTGAGGAGGATAACATATTCTTGTTGATATAAGCTTATCCTTCAGATAAGTCCTTCGCAATATGTTTAACGAACCCTAGGAAGGAGTGGTTCGGTCCCATTATGGATCTGTCATTGTTTGTTTAACGAGTCTAGAGATAGAAAACTTGTAAAGACCGTCATTTAATTTAAACTACCATTGAATTAAAATAGAACAGTAAATTTGAAATTTACTCAAATTTCGCTTAATCTAGCACAATCAATCCAATATTTCAATAAATAAAATTTACTAACCATTTACATACCTCACTCTGATGCTATCCTCCGCTTGATGCTATCCGCCGCTTGAACCTGACGCTGCTCCTTAGGACACCCCAAAACCAGCCACCCTACCGACTAGTACGCCTAGCCCTAGGACATCAATGGATGTCCTAGCCCTCCGAGCCCAAAACCTCCTCAGCCCCCCGGTGCACTGTAAATCCCACTGTAAACCAACTCTCCCCAAAACTCCAAGTTCTCCCCTCTCGTCGAATGCATGAAAGAATCCCCTCCATCGTCCTTCTCCACTTCCCTTATTCCTCCTTCACCGCCCTCGCACATTCCCTTCCCCCACCAAATACCTTATCCCTTTATTAATGCCTTATCCATTCATTTATTTCTTATTAATTGTCTTATCCTTTTTATTTAAATGTTTCCCTTTTACGTATGGGTTACATTATCCCTTATGGGATACGTAACCCCATTTAACATTATATTTTATTTTTAACCATTAATTTAATACTTAATCAATTAATGACTCACTTAATAATTAATCATTCATTAACCCTCATGTACACTATTTAATAATATCCAATTATAAATATTATTTTATGATATAAATACAATTTAGATAATCTTTAGGATTATTATTAAATTAACCATCTTAATAATTAAGGGTCATTACAAAACTCGAAGGTTTTTCATGATTATAGAGTCTGGAAAAACACTTAAAAGAGAACTCTCTTAGTTCCTTTTTCGTAAAATAGTCTGATGAGACTGAAAAAGAGATAAATTATCGCCCACCAGACGCTTTCTTCAAATACTTTATCGAACGTGAAAATAGCAAGGTCGCTCGGCTATCTTTTCATGTTTAGAGAATCTGAAAATAGCTTAAAGAGGACTCTAGGGGGGTTCCTTTTTCGTATAACCTTATTGAGCCAGAAAAAGTGATAAAAGTATGCTCAATCGTGTTCTCATGTATTTTCAAGCATGAGAACGGACAAAGACCAAGCTCGAGGTTTTGTGTAAAAAACCATGAAAAACAATCAAAACATGCGATGAAAAAGAAAAAATATGTCCGCATCCCTGTATATGAACATCGAAGTCGTTACGCCTACAAAAGTTACACTCAAAAGGGCATTAGGGATTAGGTTTTAATCAATAAAAAATTATAAAAAATTCAATAACATGGTAAAAGTAAATATAAAGAAGTAAAACTCTTTTTACCATATCATTTTCACTTTTCCACTATTTGAGCCCCAAAACCCCTCTTTTACCCTCGAAATTCGACATCAGATTGCGGGAGTTATGAGCATCCATTTGATGAGCCTTCAGCGACAGTGAGGTAGGCTCTTTGTCCTCTACTCTTTCATTGTTTAAATTTTCATTTTCATTGGTTAAAACACATTTTTTGAGTTTGTTTTGTGAGCCATTCTTGCGCTCAGCCATTCTCGTAGGTGGGCTACATGGGACCTGTGAGAATGGGTCATTCTCGCAGGTGAGCCCACTGCAGCTTGTGAGGTTCTCACACTATGCCTAAAGGGCACCTGTGAGAACCGCAAAGTATAAATTTTTTTGGAGTTTTTCTCAATGAAAGAAAAACAATTTGTGAGTAGAGTTATTAATCTTCTTTTTGTGCTACTTATGCAGGTATTTGGACATCAAAATGGTTCTTGAATGGCATGAAAGGGAGCACGAAGAAGATAATTCCATTTCCGGAAATCATCCACCCACTATTTCCTCCTTGAGAAACTATGGTCTTCTAAAGTACTTTCGTATCCCGGGCATGAGGGCCCAAGTCAGGTTATTAGAGTACCTTGTGCATATGTGGGATCCCGATCAGCATGTATTCGATGTAGGGGTCCACACATTGTCCTTAGATATTGAGGACATTTACTTCTTGATTAGACTGTCATGGTGTGGGTACCACGTGAGCCTGACTAGTAGTAGATGTGGTGGGCTGCCCATGAGTCAGTACTGCCACTTACACTGTGTTCCTGAGGCAGAGAGGAAGAAAGGGAAAGTAGTTATTTGGGGAGTGCGGGATTTGACCCTCCGCACCATTTTGTTCACCATCGCATGTATGGCCGGGAGCTATGCTCCTCACATGGCACTCCAAAGTTACTTTCAGTATGCTATAGTGTGTACTGAACCTCGTGTTTTTAACTAGGTAGATGCAATACTTCGTAGCATGAAAAGGTAGTTGACCAAATGCAAACGAGGCAACCTGAAGCAATTCGGGTATGGGTCTTTGTTAGTGTCCATCTTCCTCAAGAGGGTTCCATTACTGAGGCTGCAGGTTGAGTGGAATTTACCAGCTCCCAAGGATCCAAGAATGCTGAGATGGTGTCAGCTCATGGCGTGACATGTAGCTGGACCAATTATCAAGTATGATGATACCTTCTTCGACTAGCTACCACCACAGATGTTGATGGTCAATGATTATGCTTATGTCAGGTTGGATTTCCGAGGAGATCTGGACTTAGTCCTGCCAGAGGATACTCAGTGGGGGGGAACTTGGTAAGAAGTACACAATTTTTCTTTTTAAAAGTTTTTGTGAATTTCATCATATGCAAATGTTTTTTTTTTATATATGTTCGTCCAAAGACTAGATACAAAATTCATTTTTTGATAACATAGATGTGGGACCTTACTGACCTCCTGGTACTTCTCCCATTCAGCGACGAGGAGAGGTGGCGCCAGTGCCATAGTGGGACATCGAGGATTATCAAGCAGTGGAACAAAACCTAGAGGGTTTGACAGTAGATATTCTAGATATGCCTCTTGGAGAGGTTCCACGACGTTATCAGCGTCACACAGTAGGAGTGTCAGAGTCCATAGGCCGACTGCTCCATAGGGTTTCCCGGGCAGTCATATGTTATCGTGAACATCATCCATGACATCACTTTGTAGAAGCTACGAGCTTCAGATTTTCACATTTTGGTCTTCGGACAAAACGTTTTGTAAAAAAATCTCTTTTGATCGTTATATATACATACGGATTCTACCGGTTTATCTTGTGTTGTGTGAAAATTCATGTGATTGATTTATAAATGATCCAAATGTCTGTCTAATACATAGTTAGCCAATGCATCAATTAATGTATTTAGACATCTAGGAATATGTTTATATTCAATATAATCAAAATAACGTTCCAAGAGGCGAATTCACAAATACACCCGTAACAAAGTAGGACTTCGAATAGTATAGACATTACTTAACTGTAGTACTACAAGCTGCGAATCGAGTCGCACAACGAAACGACGGATTCAGAGCGAGATAGCAACAATCAACAATTTGATAACGACGCTATACTCTGCAATATTGTTGGTCACACAGCCGAGACACACACCTCGTAAGGAGACAAGTTCATTTGTAGGGGTGTAAATTGCCCATGCAGTGGAAGCAAGGTTATGAGTACTACGGCTAGCGCCATCAGCGAAGCCAATATAGGGTAGCAAAGACTCCGACATCTAGAAATCAAACACAATGTCACATAAGGGCAGAGACTAGATAACGACAAAAGCAAGCTATAGTAACACACAAGAAGTATGATACAATAAAAATACAGGTACTCATGCACAGATGATTTTATGCATAGTACTTCTTCAAGTACAACCCATTCCTAGGTTCACTCAAAGGGATACCATCGTAATCTACTAATTCATAAGCTCCTTTTTCCAAAACTCGTCGAACAATATAAGGACCTCGCCACATGGCTTCGAATTTTCCAACTCCTAGCATATCTCGATCTTGTTCATAGAGGAGAACGAGATATCCTTCAGAGAAAACACGAGGCTTGACATGTTTGTCGTATTGGGCCTTAACATGTTTTTTCTGAGCTTCTATGACTAGGGTAGCATCACATCGAGTTTCATCTAATCGCATAAGATACAATAGACGTTCTTCCTCAACAGAAGTGTTTGGTAGGAGTTCAACAACTAGTTTTAAAGAGGGTATCTCGCATTCAATTGGGAGAATGGCTTCCAAAACATAGACTAACTGGAAAGGTGTAAACCCAGTAGCGGACTTGACGGATGTCCAGTAAGCCCACAATGCCGAAAACAACATTGTGTGCCAACTTGTTTTGTGAATCTTTATCATTCGTCGGAGCATAGTTATGAGAACTTTGTTAATTGCTTCGACCTGGCCGTTGGCTTGTGGGTAATAGGTCGTTGAATTATCATGGAGAAGACCCAACTTTTTAGTAAGTTCGGACATCATGAAGTTTCTAAAGTGGCTACCTTGATTAGTGATGATAGCTTGGGGAACACTAAAATGAGCTATGATGTGATTAAAAATGAATAATGTTGCGGTCTTTCCAGTGTTGTCAAATGTTGGCATCACCTCGGCCCATTTCGTAAAGTAATTGACAGCTACAATAATGTATCCATGCCCCCCGACCAAGTGAGGGTAACATGTCATGAAATCGATGCCCCATTTCACAAAGGGACCAACGGAGACCACAGGGTGAAGAGGAGCGGTATGTGACCATATCTTGTTATTATAGGTCTGGCAAGCATGGCATTTTTGAATGACGATTATGCAGTCGTTAAATAAAGAAGGCCAAAAATACCCTGCTCGTAAGTCTTCTGGGCAGTAGCATACCCAAACATATGACCACCATAGGCTCCAGAATGGTAGTCATTCAAATCTTTCTCAGCTTCGTCGAACGTTAGGCAGCATCGAAAAACAGAGTCAATCCCCCGACGATAAAGAGTATCCCCGAGGATAATATATTGACGAGCCTGATAGCGTATGAGACGTTGGTCAATACTAGACAAAGTTGGCTAGAAAGTCTAGGTTTGGAGATATATAATGATATCACCATACCAAAGATCATCAGTGCTGATAACGAAAAGAGATTCATCAGGTAATGAATCAGCTGCTACATTTTTCGTTGCAAAATAGGGAAAGTCGCATATCAACTCAGCAAATACTAAGGACTTCTTGGACTTGGCGTGTTTGAATTCCAAGTCAAACTCCTGGAGTATCACAATCCATTTGGAGTATTTTCCCCCTAACAATTGACATGTGAGAATGTGTTCCATAGGCTTGCAGTTGGAAATCACTGTAGTCTTGCACGAGAGGATATAGTGCCGGAAGCGTTGGACGGCTTGGATGGAAGCCAAGGCCAGTTTTTCGACATGTAAATACTTGATTTCAGTAGGCATTAGACTTCGAATCAAGTTGTATATAACATGTTCTTCGTTAGCATCATCCTCTTGGATGAGAACCATACCAATGGTGTAATCCGAGGCAGTAAGATAGAGGAAATAATTGCAACTGTAATCGAGGGGAAAGAGAAGCGGGGCACGCGTTAGGGACAACTTCAAAGCTTCGAAAGCATTGTTGGTGATGGTATCCTAGAAGAACTCTGAACCCTTTTTTAAGAGCCGTGTAAATCCACGAGTTATCTCGGCATAATTTGGGATAAAACGACAAAGAAAGTTTGCTTTCCCCTGCAAACTTTGTAACTGGCAAAGTGTAGAAGGAGAAGGGAGATTAAGGATCACCTCAACCTTTAAAGGATCCATCTGGATCCCTTGATACGAAACGATAAAAACTAGAAGTCGGCTGGATTCCACGCAAAAAACACACTTATGAGGATTCAAACATATACAATAGAACCGACAATAGACAAAAATGGCTCGGAGGTGGGTTGGATGATCGACTCGATGCATTGAGTGAGCGGGTAAATCATCCAGATATGGTTGGATGATGTGCTTGATATCATGGAAAGCGTAAGACATAGCACGTTGAAAAGTTCCACCAACGTTCTTGAGACTAAAAGGGAGTTTCCGATAGGCAAAAGTACCCCAAGGACAAATAAAAGCGGTCTTATGTTGATCCTTGGGAACAATGTTTATTTGATTATACCCGAAGAAACCATCCATGAGGGAGAAGATTTCACTTCCAGTGCAATCATCGACAATTTGATCGATGAAAGGGGTAGGAAAGTTGTCTTTGGGACAAGCTTTGTTGATATCCCTATAATCAACGCATACACGAATTGTGCCTTGTTTCTTGTCGATCGGGACAAGATTGGAAACCCAGTCTGTGAGAGCCACCGGATAAATAAAACCGGCTTTAAGAAGTTTCTCAACTTTGAGTTTGATAGCAGCCGTGTTACGTGGGTGAACTGGACGAAGGCGTTGCCGGATGGGTTTAGAGTTGGGCTATGTCTTGATCTCATGTATCACAATCTCAGGGTCGATACCCGACATTTCTTCGTAGCTCCAGGCGAAGATGTCACAAAACTCTTTGAAAAGGGATGCGTAGATGACGATTTTGTCAGAAGAACACGAAGCTTCGATATGGACATTTTCGACAATACTAGGTTTGATGGATATGTCGAGGGGAATAGTGGGTGAGATATTGCTTAAGTTCCCTTCAGAAAAAACATTGTGTGCGGACTCGAGAACAGTTGAGATGACGAAAATGGCTGACGGGGTTGAGATCTGTTGATAGTTCTCAATGGTATGTTGCTCTAGAAAGAGGATGGAACGATGATGTCCATTATCCCAAGGGGTGTCTTCCATGATAGACATGATCATCTCGTCCGTGGAAAAAATGACATGGAAAGGATATGGAGATAACTCACCAAGAGAGGGGGTAGAAGGGGTTGTCGATTGAATGGCCTGATAGGCGGATTTGACCAGACTTAATGGCATTTCATCGCTAGAACGAAGATGATCTCCAGGGTCAGGTACTATCCAGGGGTAGTGAGATGCAGGAAGTTCATGAATCAAGGTGGATATTATGTTGATTGAAGTAACAGATGAGCGTGGAACATCAGGTGGTGGAATGGGGAAAGTACCCATTAACGAAGAGTCTTTTAGAAGGCCTACACCAATGTTCTCATAACCCGGTGGGGTTTTAGCGATGAACGGTATGTTGCCAGTATGGGTATTGGAATTAAATAAGGCTAGTTGGTCGACGATGATGACCTTCCCTTGATGTGGGAAATGTACCACACGGAAAAGGGTCGACACAACTACGCGCATGGAATCGATCTAGCTGCGGCCAAGTAGAATATTGTAATCAAGGGGAGCGTCAAAGAATTCCACTTCGACTTGGACTGTTTTTCCTTCTAACATGATGGGCAACGAAGGAAGGACATCGTAGGGCTTAAAACTAGAGCCATTGAAGGCTTTGAGAGTGTTCTAGGATTCATTCAAAGGGGGAGAGCTAATGGATTTCCAGCAAGCAAGAGACATAACACATGTCGAGGCACCCTCATTGATAACGGTTCGACAAATGTTTTTGTCAGAGACAATCACTTGGATCTGGAACACGAGTTGAGGGGGTAACCTTGGAATGTGATCTTCCAATTCAAATATTATTAAATTCGTATCCGTCGGGTCGATTCCACCGATATCTTTCAACAATGCCTTTCGTTGTGTAGGAAAACTTTGAAGGACTTTGAGGGCTGACATCGCAGAAGGTGCTTGGGCCAGATCTTCAACAATGTTGTAGTTCTAGGCAGCACGAGCATGAGGATTGAAAGCTGATTTTTGAACGATGCCCTTTGGGGGGGGGTCAAAGAACTGTGTCGAGGCTCGATCGTTCGAGATGAAGAGGACCATTGGTAGGTGGAGTCGCGAGAGAGGTTGTACCGAGGAAGGTAGTAGATCATCAACCTTCTCTTTAGAGGGAGAATAATCTTTGGCTCGAGTAGTGAGTGCAACGTCGCTCTGCTTTGAATCACCAGTACACATCAATACATAAGATGTAGTAGAATATGAGGGTTGGTCATGAATGACCAACTGAGCCTGTTGTTGAGACGGGAAGGGTTGGGACAAAACGGCTGGTGCAGGTGGTTTTGGAGCTCCTTATAGGAACTTAGTGACCTCGTCGTGTCATGGACAATCCTTCATGTAGTGATCATCACCACAGATAAGACAAGGGTATATAGGTTTGCGCTTATCCCGATCATCAACAGGGGTAGTTTTGGTTCGCTCTGCTTGAGAAGTATTTTTTTCCTCCTTATTCTTACCTCTTCCCTTTTTAGATTTTTTTTACCGGCTGGGGTAGATTGAACTGCATTTATCTCAGAAGTCTTTCCAGTGGGAGGGGTAGGACATAGAACATTTTGAACATTAGAAGAAGCAGTTTTGGGGTTGGTGCTTGAGGTGGAATGTGGTTGGGCCTGAAAAATGCCAATCACACCGTCGGCTACATGTGAAGCAGCTGGAGTAGTTGAAGTGGCGGAAGTGGAAGGATGAGGCAAGTCAGGTAGAAAATCGTAAAGGGTAATCGTTTGCGAGTAAACGAGGTCAAGATATTGAGCATGACTTATAGCCTTCTCTTCCATGACTACTCCACCCATGGCAATGTCACAACTGATATCGTTCACAAAATATTTCGTGAACCATTCTGCCAGTAACTGATCGGGGAGTTCGAGTTTAATGAGACGTTGTCTCCATCGCCACTCATGAATGTGATCGGATATATGAGTGGCCTTGTTCTTTTTGAAGGAAGTCAAAATCTCAGTCCCTGTGTCATAACGGATCGGTAACTGGTAGTGTGTGAGGAAAGCCAGAGCTAGGGTGTTGAAGTCAGAGAAGAAACCCCGTGGTAATTCTATATACCACTTCACAGCAGAACCTATGAGGGTTCATTGAAAAAGACGTAAATGAATAGAGTCATCCATCAATGAGTTGGATGAACACCATAGGTGAAAAGTCATAGCGTGATTGTTCGGGTCCTCTCCCGCTTTACCGTTGAATTTAGGAATGTCTGATTGTAGCTTGGCTGGTATAGCAGGCCATTGGGCAGAGTGACAAATTGGATCATTTAAAATCCTTGACAAATCCGAAAGATCCAAAGTGGCTATGAAGGGTAAGTGAGATCGGAAGAG
>CBVK0100097887.1:0-30516 GCA_900067695.1 Picea abies
TATATATATATATATATTTTGGGTATGTGGAAGAATTTTTAATGGATGTATTGTTTTCAACATGCAGACAAGGGAGCAGTGCACCCGAATGAGATACCAATACCGTGACGTCGCGGGGGTGCTCCGGTTGCAGTAGATCCGGGGGCACCAGTGATGGGTCTCTGGGAGGTTGAAAGAAACCTTCAAGGCCTCACGATGGACATTCCTCCTCTACGGAGGAGAGAAGTGCCTTTACATCTATAGAGACACACTGTGGGGGTGCCAGAGAATGTTAATTCTCTACTGAGACGCGTAGTGAGTGTAGTGATATGTTATTCTCAGCACAATGCAGTGCAGAGAGATTAGAGTCTCTCTGGTGATTGTATCTTTTGTATGACTTGTCAGACGATGTTGTATGGGTGTAAAGACCCAAAATTTTTCTCTTCCAGATACTTTTTTATGTAATCAAAACATTTTCAGTCACGCTATGTATATATATACAGTTCCAAGTTTTTACAGTGCCAAAAAGTTTGTACACGATGATGCCTTTAATGTGATGTGTTTTAATTTACATGTGATGTACAATTTGTCTTCATTCATGAAACCTTATCTATGGGCGAGATACTGATCCATGATGTAATTATCTAACGAATCCAAAACATTTTTGAGTTCTCTTGGAATATGTCTGTATTCAATGTAATCAAATATTCGTTCAAGACGACGAACTTGTAGGTGGAGATGTAGCAGGATAGGATTACGAATAGCGTAGTTACGATTGAGTTCATAGACCATGAGTTGGGAGTCTAGGTTAACAATGATACGAGAGATACCTAGGGAGGAGGCTTGGGTCAAAATTCGGATGAAAGCATGATATTCTACCATGTTGTTAGTCGCTGGTCCTAAGCAAATACCTCCTGAACTCACCACCTTGTCAAATTGGTAAATGACCCATGCTGCCGAAGCAATATTCCGGGTGTGTCGACTAGCGCCATCTGCAAACCCGACAAAGATAGGAAAGGAAGATGTCATTTGCACATGAAAACACAAGGCATAGTTATGAGTGGCAAAGGTAAAGACTCAAGCACACGAAATAAATAGACACACCAAACTAAAATACAATAATGTACAACGTACACATGCTAGTTGATCTAGGCATAGTACTTTTTAAGGTAAATCCCGTTCCAGGGCTCCCCTAGGGAAATTCCATCATAATCGACTAACTCGTAGGCGCCTCTGTGTAGAACATGTTTCACAATGTAAGGGCCATGCTACAGAGGTTCTAACTTACTTGTCCCTAGTTTGTCATGAGCCTGGTCATAGACGAGGACTAAGTCTCCTTCTACAAAAGTCCGAGGATGGACGGATTTGTCGTATTGATTTTTTATTCATTTCTGATGTGCCTTGTTAATGAGAGAGACATCACAACGTGTTTCATCCAGTTTGGTTAGATATAAGAAATGTTCTTCTTTGGTAGAAGTATGGGGTAGGAGTTATACTTTAAGTTTCAGAGATGGAATTTCACACTCGATTGGTAAAACGGCTTCGATGCCATAGACTAACTGGAAAGGAGTAAATCCAATTGCGGTTTTCACGGAAGTACGGTAATCCCAGAGAGCGGAGAAAAGTTGTAGATGACAGGATGTCTTATTTTCCCCTACCATGCGTTGAATCATGGTTTTGAGGACCTTGTTGATGGCCTCAACTTTTTCGTTGGCCTGAGGATAGTATGGGGATGAGTTTTCATGGTGAAAACCCAACTTGGCATGCAATTCACTCATCGTCTGGTTCTTAAAGTGTGCACCATGATCGGTGACAATGGCGCATGGTACACCAAAATGAGTTATGATGTGGTTAAAAACAAAAAGAGTTGTGGTACTACCATCGTTTAGAAAGGTAGGCATAGCCTCAGCCCATTTTGTAAAGTAGCGACAACGACAATTATATAACCATGCCCCCTGGCTGAGGTAGGCTTACATTGCATGAAATCGATATCCCACTTGGCAAAGGGGCCGATGGCGATAATGGGGTGCAACGTAGTAGGGTGGATTCGTGCCTTGTTGTTGAAAACTTCGCAGGGTGGGCATTTTTTGACTGCCTCGATACAATCTTTGAAAATCGAGGGCCAAAAATAGTCGGCACGTAGAATTTTTTGGGCTGTGGCCATCCCAGAAAGGTGACCGCCATAGGATCCAAGGTGACAGTTGTTCAGAACATGTTTAGCCTCTGCATGAATCAAACATCGTCAAAGGATAGTGTCAATACCACGACAATACAAGGTGTCACCGATGATAAGATAACGATGGGAATGGTGGCGAATACGTCGACGCTCCTCATGAGAAGTGTTAGGCTGAAAGCGTTGGGTTTGGAGGTAAAGGAGGATGTATCCATACCAAGGATCAGAGGTGATAAGGAGGAAAATAGTTTTGTCAGGGAGAGAATCTCTAGGTTCGATGTCTTCATCAGCATGGGGGAGATCGCAGACTAGCTCCGCAAACACCAGGGACTTTTTGGCTTTGGACTTCACAAATTCAAGATTGAATTCCTGAAGGATGACGATCCATTTAGAGTATTTTTCCCTGAGCACTTGACGTGTCAAGACATGGTACATGGGGTTTGAGTCTGCAATCACCGTGGTGGTGCATAGTAAGATGTAATGGCGAAATCTTTGGACAACAATGATGGCTGCCAAAGCTATTTTCTCTACATGTGAATATCAGAGTTCAGCTCCAGATAGACTCTTGCTCAGGTAATAGATCACATGGTCCTCACCGTTGGGGTCCTCTTGAACTAACACCATTGCAATAGTGGAAGTGGAGGCAGCTAAGTAAAGGATGTAGTCCTTTGTATACTCCAGAGGATGCAACAAAGGTGCATGGGTCAGGGCATGCTTGAGAGCATCAAATGACCTTTGAACAATGTCATCCTAGATGAAAGCGGTGTTTTTATGTAGCAACCACATGAATCCTTTAGTTATCTCAACGTAGCTACAAATGAAACGGTGAAGGAAGTTTTCTTTTCCTTGCAAACTTTGGAGTTGAGACAAACTAGTAGGTGGGGGTAAGGCTAGAATAGCCTTAATCTTTAAGGGATCCACCCGAATACCATATTTAGAGACAACAAAATTGAGGAGTCGACCAGATTTGACAACGAAAATACACTTATGCGGGTTCAAGCGGATACAGTAAAACCGACATCGAAGAAAAATATCCCGTATGTGATCAACATGATCTAATCGATTAGATGAGTGGGTAGGTAAGTCATCGAGGTAAGGTTATGCAATATGCTTGATATCATGGAAAGTGTATGACATGGCCCGCTGGAAAGTAGCACCAACATTTTTGAGACCAAAAGGTAGCTTTCGATAGGTGAAAGTTCCCCATGGGCAGATAAAGGCTGTCTTATGTTGATCAACATGTAAAATTTCAATCTGGTTATACCTAGAGAAACCATCCATGAAAGAGAAGATTACACTCCTAGCGCAATTATGAATGATTTGGTCGATGAAGGGAATAGGGTAGTTGTCCTTTGGAAAAGATTTATTGAGATCCCAATAGTCAACACAGACATGGATGGTCCCCTATTTTTTGGCAACCGGAACAAGGTTGGAGACCCATTCTGTCAAAGGGATAGGATACATAAAGCCATATTTTAAAAGTTTCTCAACTTCTGCCTTTATAGCTACGATTTTCTTGGGATGAACTGGGTGGATTTTCTCTCAAATAGGTTTTGCACTTGGGTAAGTCTTGATTTCATGCACGATGATCGAGGGGTCGATTCCTGGCATTTCTTCGTAGCTCCAAGCGAAAACATCACATAATTCTTTAAACAGAGAAGTGTAAGATACCACTTCTTCGAGTGTGCAATTAGCACCAAGGTTAATGTTTTCCACAACGCCTTCTTTGATCGAAATGTCGATAACGATCGTAGTAGAGATATTACCCATATTCCCCTCAGAAAGAGTATCTTTTGTGAGGATGGGAGATTGCAGAGAATCGGTAACATCAGGAGGGAAGACATAGTGTATGTCTTTGTGGATTTCTTCTAGAGGTGGAAGAAAAGAGGATCAATGATGGTTATCATCCCAAGGTACATCGTCGATACTGAGCATTTCCATTATAGATTCGTCAGAAGGAAAAATGTGGGAAATGTAGTCGATTGCGGATGATAGGGAATCCAACCATGATGACATCAAGTAGGCATTGGGTGCCAATAAATGGGGGTTGTCCGGGGAGGGAGAGGCAGATTGAATAGCCACATATGCAGCCTCGGCTGGGCTAAGTGGCATGGTGTCAATGAGCACATCGAATTCCATAGGACTAGGTACAATCCAAGGGTGAGATGATTCCAAAGATTGATAAGCCATAGTCGAAATCATATTGATGGTGGCAATATGATGTGTGGTGGGTGGAAGTGGTGTAGGGAAGGTACCCATAAGGCTAGAATATTTCAATAAGACAACACCAATGCTTTCATACATGAATTGGTGGTCTCCCAAAAAATAAATGTTGGTGGTGACAGGGGCACGAGCGTCGGGTGTACAGAAATCTAGCTGATCGATAGTGACAATTTTTCCTTGATGGGGGAATTGTACACATCGAAACACCAACGAGGCGACGACATTCATAGTGTAGAACCAACTTCTTCCGAGTAGGAGGTTGTAATCGAGGGGGGCATCGACCACCTCGACATCAACAGTAACAGTTTTGTCGCCCAACTGAACGGCTAAGGATTGTAAAAGTCCGTGAGGATGAAAACATCGCCCATCGAAAGCATGTAACATCATAGGGGATTTGTTAAGGGCAGGTTATTTTAATCCTTTCCAACAAGATAAATACATGACACAAGTAGAGGCTCCCTCATCCAAGATAGTTCAGTGGATTTGTTGATTGTGAACAACAACATCGATCTGAAAAGCTAGTTGGTGGGAGAGTTGAGGTTGATGATCATCCAGATTAAACGTGAGGTTATTAGATGACTTAGGATCAAAAGCGCCAATGGTGGCTAAGAGTGTTCTACATTGGTTGGGACAATGTTGTAGAACTTCCAAAGTAGACATAATACATGGTGCTTGAGCCAAATCTTCAACAATGTTGTAGTTTTGGGCAACCTGTGAACTAGGATTAAAGGTAGATTTCTGTATAGTTCTCTTAGGAGGGCATAATATGGAGTCAAATGAATTTTTCTTAATCTGAAATGGCCCGGATGGAGGGCTAGCAGACGGAGGACTAACAGAAGATGGTAATGGGTCCAGTAAGGAACCGTTAGTGGGCTTCGGCTTATCAGGTTTAATCAATGTGTCATATGTCATAGTGCAAGTGGTCAGATTAATCTCGTTAAACATGTAAATGTGGGCACTTGTTGAGGTATCATCATGGGATTGGTTGGAACTGCCCCTTGGAGTGGGGGTTTGAGCAACCAAAGATTATTTCTCTAGAAAAGGCTGGGTAAGCATAGGGGGTTGTGAATTTCCCTTAAAAATCTTGGCCACTTCATCGCGATGTGGACAGTCTCGAGTGTAGTGATCATCGCCACAACTGAGACATGGGAATTTTGGTTTCTGTTTTGGTTGTTTTCCGGTAGCCGGGGTTTGAGGTTGATTTTTGGTTGTTCATTGTTGTTGTTTTTCTTTGGTTTATTTCTTTCTTTCTTCTTGCCTCTAGGTTGTTGTGAAGGGGTCGATTGGATTGTATTCACCTCATAGACTTGAGTTTGAGGGGAGGTAGAAGAGGGTGTAGTCGAACTAGGAGAAGACGTCGAAGCAGACTGCTGGGTTGTTCTAGTTGAATGGGAAGTAGATTGGGTTTTGACGGAGCCAATAACTCCATCCGCGTGCGAGGTAGATGATGGTTTGGATGGATCATTAGTGGCACGGGTAGCATTTGGTATCAACACATACAGAGTACCAGATTTTGAATAAACAAAATCTAAGTACTGAGCTCAATAAATAGCTTCTTCCTCGGTGACTACACCACCCATAGCAACATCACAAGCGATCCAGGGTAATAGTGATTTGGTGAACCATTCCACTAATAATTGGTCAGGAATGACTGCTTTGATTAACCTTCGTCATTGTCTCCATTCATGAATATGATCAGAGATATGTACGGAGGTTGTCTGTCGAAGGGAGGTCAATAGTTCAGTACCCGTCTCGTATCGAATGGGTAGTTGGAAGTGTGTGAGGAAGGACATGGCAAGGGAGTTGAAATCATGAAAAGAAGCATGTGGTAGTTCAATATACCACTTTGTTGTAGAACCCGTAAGTGTTTGTTGGAAAATATGCAAATGTATAGAATCGTCCATGAGGGAGTTGGATGAACACCACGAATGGAAAGTCATCACATGGTTTTTTGGGTCTTCTCTAGACTTTCCGTTGAATTTTGGAATATTAGAAGGAATTTTAGCTGGGATAGCTGGCCAAACTGGAGAATGAAAAATAGGATCATCCTTTAATCGAGACAAGTCTGGGAGGTTTAGAGTCGCTAGGAAAGGTAGTTGTTGGTTAACCTGTGGGTAATACTGGTGTGGCATATGAACACCAGTAGGACCATACATTGGGTTAGGTGGATAATTGTAACCAGTGGGTCCTCTTGTATAAGGTTAGTGTTGACTAGGGTACACAGGATTTGAGGGAGTTCAAGAAACATGTGTGAGCGAGGAATAAATGGATGGTTTTTGAGGATTAGAAGTTGTATTTGGAATTTTTCCATAAGGAGGATATAGATGAGTCCCTTTGAGGGGGAAGAGGTTGTTGTGGAGCTTGAGGATTGTGTCCCCCCGAGAACTGCGGGTTTCCTGTAAAAGGGATATTCCATGGATTGGGTGTGGTAGACACATTTTGTCCATACGGTTGATGATAGGCTTTGGATTGAGGCTTACTCCCAACATGAGGGTGCCCTCCAAATGGAAGTTGTCCTCCGGTGGGAGGATGCCGCCCAGCTTGAGGTGGAGTTCCCAGAATTTGAGAACCAGATGTAAATGACTGACTGGTGCTACTTAACGGATTAAAACCACCAAGATCAGTCCCTTCGGGTTGTTGTATAGGTATAAACTTCCAGGCATAACTTGGGTAGTAGTGACAGTGGAAGAATTCAATGCTCTGTACCAAAAAGGGAGTGATGATGAAGGTCTAGGTGTTATTGGTGTGCCAATTGTAGCTTGGCTAACCACCACATTATCGGCGGGAATAGTCAGAACGTGAGGGACCATTGTAGAGTGAGCCGTTTGGAGAGAAAAAGTGGACCTTGGGCCAACAGACGATGTGTTCGGATCAACAAAAGGTGTAGCTAAAAAAATAGTAGTACCGGTAAAATGGTTTAAGGGTACGGTGTAGGTGATAGGCGCGTCGACGCCTATTCCTGTTCCATAAAGATCCCGCACCATGCGTGGTGGACTTCGAATAATGTCTGTAGTCCAAAAGGGGTCTTCGACTAGAGGGTTTGAATGAGACCCAGTTGGAATCTCAGAAGGATTGATGATGACGAATTCACTGGATGAATTGAGTTGGAGAACACGTCTCTCATATCCCTTCGAAATTCGGAAAGCCTCTAGAGACTTTGAAATAATTCAAAAATTATCTAAAGAAGTGGAAACTTCTTCTTGGGAGGTTATAGTGTCATGAACCTCACTCTGTTGAGGAGATTCCTCCATAGAATGAGGGGGTAAAGGGGTATTCTCTTCCATATTTTTTGGAGGAAGTCCCTGTAACCTCCACAAATGGTGTGGAGGGCCGATGTTGGCAAAAAAGAGTCAGTGAAAAAAATCTATGGCCAACTACCGAAAAGAAGAAGCATATGCTAATAGAATCTAGGAATCACAACCAAGCAAACAAAACCTTCTCTCGATGACCATACTAGTTGGTAATGAAATCCAAAGTTGCGTGATCAAGTCAATAAGGGGTGGGGATATGGTGGAACAATTACAATGGCAACCTGCTTAACGAACTTTCACCTTGGTGCAAGCTTCCATGCAGTAATTGTGGATTTACCCTCCAAGGAGCCTGAGTGAGTTTGACCAATGTCTGCTCCAGGTATAGTGAGACTTCCCTTCACTGTCACCTTGTGTAAGACCCTAAATATTATGGCCACTAAGGTTACCAATTCGCAGTCAGCCCCCCTGGGTGGGTACATTCGACAGTCCAGTCCGAACGTACAGGCAGGGTCTCTATCTTGAAATCAACTTGAAAGGCTTCCACTCAACATTGTGGGTATACCTTTAAGCGATCCCTATAATATGATCTGACTACTACAATCAGTAAAACCACTGAGGGATAATCTCTGTAGCTTTCTCGAGTGCGACCTCATGCGTAACCCCTGTGTGAGAGGGGGATCCCAGGTAGACTTATACGACAATTGGATTTGACTCTCCCTAGATCTGGATGCTAATGTTTGTTTTGGAAACTTTGGAGAGTTATTCTCACAACCTAATCCAAAGTACTAATCCTAGTCTATTGTTGGTGGAGGATCCTAGAAAATAAAATGTTCTAGATAGTTTTTAATTAGTGTTCATTTTATAGCTGTTCTTTACTCAAAAGGGGTGCATGGAATTGAAATGGATGGAATGATGACTCAATCCCCAAAAAATCCATCAAATATGATAATAAATCATTTATTTTCGATGAATATCTATTTAAGGGAGAGAGAGAGAGTTATTTTCACTAACAAACACTAAGAAGGAATGTCCTCAAACAAATGTTCTTCAATCAAATCCGATGTGGTGCTAAATTTTTTTGGAAATGTCTTCTAATATGCAAATCAATCATGAAGATGTCTCTTTATTGTTTGTGCATGAATAATGATTAATTCAAAACAACACTTCTCCTGCCAATTATCCTTTTGGATCAAGGAAACTCAGACAAACATAAGCAAGTTTCGTACAAACAATACACTCTCTTGTTGTGATAAAAAACAAGAAGCAAAAGAAAAGAAAACAAAGAAAATCAAGAATTTCACACAAAAAGAGATGTTTAAGAACAATGACCTGAACAAAAACCAAATGAAGAGATTCGTAGGCTTCTGATGTCCTTCACCAGAGTTTCTCGCTCAGTCAAAAAGGAGAGAAAAACAGTGCATTGGTTTCAAACTCCCAACAGCAGAAAAACTCAAAAATAATGAAGAAGGCTACAAAATCTAAATAGCAAGGTATTTTTTCCTCAGAAGGAAGAATGTCAAAGTTGAATGGTAAGAAGCATTGACTCACAGAGAGGCTTAGCAAGTGAAACACATAGACTGGACCTTGAAAAAGCAATTCTGGAGAGGTTTTGTGCCAAAAGAGGGTTGGCGCTTTGGTGTAAAGGGCACCAAGAATTATAGTGCTCTGTCTAACACATTCAGGGAGTGATAGCGCTCTGTTAACACAACCACATGGGTTCCATGCTTAAAAATCTCATGAAAATGTCTAAAAATCCAAAATTTCAATCGAATTTTGGCAATCAAGCTAAGTGTGATGGGGTAGGGAGTCAATCAGCTCATGAAATCAATCAAAAAAGCGTGAACCAGGTCTGAAAACAATCGAAGGGTAAGACAAGGTCTATGAGGAGAAATCAAAACCAAAATTTTTTGATTCGAGGCTCCCCAGTGGAGTCGCTAGTTTCTGTTGAAGGAAAATCTCCTTGGGGACAGGTAGATCTCCTCTTGAGAGCTAGACTCTTAACTCTTAAGACAAAAGACGCTTAACATGGACACTGACTTCCTTTTAGATATATACAAACTAATGTGTGAGGAGGAAGGAGAAAAGAAGTACCTTTTACCGGCATTTGTCCCTGCACGCTTTGAGTTGAGCTCCAATCTTTCACTCCTCGATGAGCCCTGTAGACAAACAATAGTACAACCACTTCCTACTCTATTGATATTATCTTGAAATAGATCTATCTATCAGAGACAAGTTCATGTGAGATTAAACACAAACAAGAAAGAAACAGGCCAAGCATGTCATATTGATGAGAACAATGACAGAAGTAACTTACAATCGTAGATGTGAATGTGACAGCTTCGTCAAGTCCCCTTTGTCTAACCCTTGCTCAAACGATCCACAATCCGTATGATAGAAACTTCATTGATTACTTTCCTCCAGTTCACTGTATGTTTCCTATGAGATCATAGGTTTCATGCTTCCAATTCTTCCCCCTTTCCACCATGATGGAGCCTGTTTATATAGGTTTAGAGAGGATTAACCTCTTGAGGTATCTTTAGAGTAAGTTGAGGATTTACCTCCTTAATCCAGAGATCTTGTCCTAAGATCATGGATGAACCAGGAATTTGAATGCAACTGCCTTCCAAGATTGAAATATCTTCCCCTTATTCTCCTCAACAGATCAACTACTGCCAAGAATAGGCAGCGCTCCCTCAAAAAGGCCATCAGAGCGCTATAGCGCTCCCTAGTAGGCTTTAGGGGGGTGTCGAAGCTTTAAAAATCTATAGTGCTCCTTCAGAAGGGTTGTTTGGTGTTATAACACTCTGTAGCACCTTATAGGGGAGTGCCAGTGCTCCTAAGGGTGATATAGGGGAGCGCTCTCTTGTAAAACCTTAGATTTAAAGCTTCTTTCAGGTGGCAAGAGATACTTGACTTCAGTTAACCATCCCTCTTCCTTCAAATCAAGTGTTTGAGGCATTTTAAGTGTCTCCTTAGTGTTGTCATCATGGCAATATGATTTGCTTGACACTTGCGACACTTGTGAGCAACATGCGACACTTGTGACACTTATCAAAGCGAGTAATGTTGATGTGTAACATAGAGTTCAAACCCTACCTCTTAGTTTCTACTAGCTCAACCTTCAAGCTTAGTTGCATTTGTTGTTATAAGACTCCATAACCCTCAAAAGCACCGGTTTTAAAGATCTCTTGTCATGATATTGATCAGCAAACACTCTCTTTCAACTCTCTTAAGCTCTCTACTAACTTTACTAACTCTAACATTTGCTAACTTGCTAATAAACTTCTTGTTGTTACAAAGTTTGCTACAGCTACCTAATAACACTTTGATTTGCTGCTTACACTGATTCATTGGTGGATTAACTTGTTTGGATATTTCCTTAGACAATTGGATATTATTCTAAGGGATGTGTGCTAGGTTTTCATAGTCAATTGTTGCAATTTTGAACCTTAATAATTGTTGTTGTTATACATATTTTACTGTTGTTGTATCATTGTTCATTTCTGCAATTTTATAACAACCACTGCAATTTACTTTGTCTAGTGTCTTAAGGAGGTATTAATTGTATGTTTGAACTTGGAAATCATTACATATATGCTATAAAGTGTTATTGTTCCAGGAAAGTACTCAAACAACTTCATACCTCTTCCACTGCCTTGACCTAGACAAATATTTAGGTGATCAAGAGAGGGGGCAATAGGCTTGGCTACTATACTTGTTACTTTGATTCCTTGAGGTCAACAAGGAAGCCTCCCTTGTGGTGGACCTATTCCATCACTAAAACAAGGGAAGTTCTTACTACGGTGACAATGGTAGGATCTTTCATTGTTACACAATATTTGGGGATCTTGTGTTGGGCTTTGCACAAGTACAAATCCTGCAATAACAGGGGCCACCTTTGAAGATTGCTTTAAGTGGTATATCCTTTACAGACTCTCTCCACCATTACCCTTGTAGATAAACAAACCAAATTGGGTTGTATTTGTGCACATCAAATGATTCCTTGCTCCTCCCTAATCCATTTTAGAACCACCCTCTGAATTTTCTATATGACTCCATTGTCCAAGCAAGTAAGGCACTAGTCTCCCTGTTGTCCACCATCTCCCCAACCATATAAAATCCATTTTCTTTTTCTTGTTTTATTCTAAGTTACTAAGTTATCTTTACTCCCAATCCATAATATATGAAGTGAACCTAGTAACCCATAGGGAAGCACCCCTTCGTTAGGATTCCATTTTACCCCAGCCTAAAGTGTAGAGGAGAGTTGGTGAGGTGACAATGGCCAACTTCTTAGTTTTGCAAGTCTTCAACTAGATGCATTGGACTTTACATTTTTGGGTGAAAAATTGTGTGGTAACACCTGATATGTGAATATTACAACAAAATTAAGTTGGCTTACAACCCTCAAAACAATGCCCCTTGGCTAAGGCATTGCGACTGGAGGGTATCTACTTTGCCAATTTTTCCCAGGAATTGTACTTGGTCCCACCACATGAAGGCCCATTTAGAACCTTGATGTCCATGTATTTTGTTTTAGATATGTATCACACTCAGTGCCATTTTATTATATTCACCCTTACATGTTATATACTCTATAATAATATACATGAGAAAACTTCTCATATGTGGTGTCTGATGGTTTGGATTTACATTGTTGTATAGGAATATATAATTTTTTATCACAATTTTCATATTTTATTTATGGTTTAGTAAACTGGTTTGTTGGCTGATTCGGATTTTGGTCTGGTCTGACACTTAGTCGATTATGTTTTCGGTCTGGTCTGACCCTTAGCTGGTTCTTTTAATGACTTTGAAAACATTGATTAATATGTATCATGTTTAAGTTAATTTTTAAAATTCCTAGGTAATTTCATCTCTATTGTGGATTTTTTCATGATTTTTCAAATTTTCTTTAATAGCTATTTTTTGTCATTCCCTGGAAATTTATGGAGAATTTCCAGTTGTTCTGGACATCCTTTTCCTGTGTCACCTCCTTCCCCCATTATACAAACTCATACAACATAGGTTTTTATCTAAGTGTTATTTGAGATAGATGTTTCTCCATACATATCAACGAGCACCTTTCAGTCTAAATAAAAAGTTAATATATTTACAATTTACAGTAACTTTATGAGAAGTCTAGTCAACATTCTAGTATCAAGAAGGATGACTAAATCTAATTTACACTAGAAAATTGTAATGTCCCTTTCCAAATAGGAGCTCTAGAGAGGAGGATTAATGGTCTAAATAGAACCATTAGACTATAGCCAGGGCCAGAAAGGGGTAAACATTGTTACTAGAGGTCACTTCAACTGAGGGTGTTATAATTTGAAAGTGACATTGAGCTAAAAGTGCTTTTAAGACAACTTGAGCTAAAAATGGAATAGATGAGCTAAAAATAGAGTTAACAACGAATTAGGGTTTTGGGTAGCTATAAGAGAAGGTAAAGTGACCTAATTCGTCATTATGCATATTTTGACTTGTCATTGAGGAGAGAGACGCATATCAAGAGAGATGGCTCAGTGGATTCCAGGAGTAATACAAAAATGGATGATTTTGGTCTTGAGAGACACACTCTAGTCACCAGGGAGATCACACAGGTCTTCCATCATTCTTCAATAGCAGTTATACAGATTCTAGTAGCAAGGGCACACTTATTCAGGGTGAGGGCGCAACTTTTGAGGAGGTATTGAGTTGACTTGTCCCATCCAGGGAGAATCCAGAGATTCCCTTTTGACCCATTTGAGATGAAGGCAGGGTGCACATTTTTCTCAGTTTCTCATCAGATTCCGATGGAGAAATCATCTGGGGCACATTTTCCAGCTATTGAGGTTGTGACAGTTGGGGAGGACAGATTTGGGGTTCTGGAGTCATCATCATATCAGATCCAGGGAAATCCTTCCAACTTATTTCACAGTAGGCCAGGGCGCTCAGTTTGAGACACTTATTAGTAGATTCTGATGGTGGAATCACTAGGGCATAGTTTTCCAGTAGCATAGGGGGCACATTTCCCCAACAAGATCCATCTGGGGTCTAGACATACCACCAGAGGGCCAGTCAGTCACTAGGACTGAGAGACACATTAGGGTGCACTATTTGGGACAATTTCAAGGCATATCTGAGGGGTCTAGCCACCAGGGTGAACTTTCCAGACTTGCAGTAGTTATCGTATGAGTTGTCATAGCTTGCAGCATATATTACAACTCTTCCATTTACCCTACAATATTCTTCTATTATTAGGTGCTATTGTTTTAATTTTCTTATTGTATTCTGGCTAATATCCTTTTGTCACTGATCTAGCCGAGGGATTTATTTTATTCAGTTACATTCAACACTGTACTCCACAGAGATATCATAATATATAGTTTGCATTATTTTGTCTCATTTACTATATGTATGCTCATGTATATGATGTAAACAATTAATTATACACATACACATCTAAAATGAATCCAGAAACCCCTAGTGTGTCAGATTAGATAGTGGAATTATCAAATTAGTGGTATTTCCTTGATTATCCGGGTCAGGAACATTCCACTGGTATTAGATCTTTCTTCTTGCCAACCTGTGAAGAAAGCACTTCTAATGACCCCATGATTCCGGGAACATGTGAAGAATAAACAGAGGGACAAGGACATGTTGGGGACGAGTACATCCAGTACCATCGAGGTCGTAGTAGAGACTGAAGAGACAGGAACAGAAGGGACTACACTCTCTTCCACACTCACTCTGATACATAGCCAAAGTTATAGGATAGGGAGCATATCAGCTCTGAAATAGAGGCATAGATAGAGAGGACTATGGGTGACAAACGTGAGACACTAGGGGGCAAGGGGAAAGGCCCCGAGACACATTTTGATAGTACGCAAGCCATGTTGAATGGCCAAGCTAGAGGACATAGGGACATGATGAATGCCATACAAAAGATGGACATAAATACACATATGATCCATCATAGCATGAGCATTGTAGGTGCCAATGCCACAGGAGGAGTGAGTGGTTCAGAAGGACACCAGGGAGGTGGGGCTAGTGGCTCTTGTAGATCTTAGGGTAGAGCTAGTGCACACCCTTCACCAGTTCGAGCCTACACATCATCTAGGAGGATTTCTCGACGTTTATACCCATAGTTCCATGGAGGAAAGACATTGGGACAACCATTGGGAAAACAATGACATGTGGGAGGACAACTAGGTCAGGGATAGGTAGTGCCACAAGATTCGTTTGGGGAGTACAGGAGAGACTACTTTGCACTAGGACCATATTTCCATGCAGACATGATATTTTTGAACTATTGTTAGATCAGATATCGAAACATACCCTGGGAAGTACAGAGGGGAAATGGGAAAGCTCACAACATGGACTTCATCAAGAAAGTAGGAAAGATAAACATTCCTACTTTTGATAGATCATCGAGATGCTCAGCTCAGGCATGGGTACAAAATATTGACACATACTTCAGGCTTAAGTCGATGACGGAGTCAGAGGATATCATTTTTTCCACCTTGCACTTGGATGGAGAGGCCCATGAGTGGTGGTACCATGGGCTGGTGACCTTGGGTCACAGCCACATTACTTCATACTTGAAGTTGACTAAGAATTTTATGGAGAGGTTTGATAGGAGAGATCGAGAGCTCCATTTCAGGGACCTTATGCAGTTGAGACAGACAGGATCAGTCAAGACCTTCATAACAAAGTTCTAGTGGAAGGAAGTGGTTGTATTCCATCTATCAGAGCACAAACTAGTGATGTTTTTCACCAAGGAATTGATGGAGCCGTTGAGAGGTTTGGTTAAGTATTTCAAGCCTCTCAGCCTACAAGAGGCCATTGTGTGCACAAAAGACATGGGGGACTCAACACTAAAATCCAAACTTGTTACCAAACCCTTTGTACCACAGAGAGACAGGGATCAAAGAAATCCTTAAAGGGAATGGAAATGTAAGCCCAAATTGGACGATGACACTAGACGAGAGTTGATGAGGAAGAAGATACACTTCTCTTGCAGAGGCCCTTGGGTTCCAGGCCACAAATGCATGGGCAAGGGAGAGATCCATTATATTGAGGTGGGAGTAGATAGTGTGGATAGTGAGAAGGAGGAGCATAAAAGCGGATCCACTAGCTCAAAGGAGTAGCCAACAGAGGCAGAGGATCATCTTCCACAGAGACCACCGACACCGGCAGGGACCCACCCACTAATAGCACCACAACCTCCTAAGCAAGCTAATGCATGGAAACCAACAAAGGGAGGAGTCGTAGCGACCATTTTTTTTTTTACCAGGTATGACACCCTCCGAATCATAGGGACTATTCAGGGACAACAGGAAATCGCCCTGATTGATTTTGGGGCCACCCATAATTTCATTGATGCTTCATTGGTTTCGAGGTGGGCACTTCATACAAAAGATTTTGAGGGATTTGATCTTGCAGTAGTAGATGGCCATATAGTGGAGTGTCTTGACAGAGTCCTGGACTTGGAGATAAAGTTAGGAAACTACATAGTGAGAGACACATTTTATGTAGTTGACCTATTTGACATAGATGTGGTATTGGGAGTCCAGTGGTTGATCACATTGGGAAAAATTACCACTAACTACCAAACCTTAGAGATGGGGTTCAGGGACAGTGACAGGAAGAGGATCGTTCAGAGGGGCATGTCGAAAAGCGCACCCTATAAAGTTTTGGCCAAGAGGATGGAGAGGATATTCAAGCATGGGGAGGTATAATATGTTGTAGAGTGCTTGATCACATCACAGAAGGATTTAGAGGGACAACAACAGTATTAGATAGAGATGAGGAACTTGTTGGGATGACATCAACATGTTTTTGGTTTGATTCCACCAAGGAGGTCACTGGACAGGGGGTTTAAGCACACCATTGAAATGGAGGAGGGGGGAAAGCCTATGATCACACCACCCTATCATCATCCTAAGAAGTTCAAGGATGAGATAGAGAAATCGATTAAAGAATTTCTAGTGATGGGACACATCATACCGAGCAACAGTCCATTCGCTTCTTCAGTTGTCTTAGTTCTAAAGAAGGATGGTACCATGTGGATGTGCATCGATTACTGGGCCTTGAACAAGAAGACCATCAAGAACTGGTATCTTATCCCTCACATAGATGAGTTGATGGATGAACTCCATGGGGAAGTTTTCTTCTCAAAGATTGATTTTTGCTCTGGATATCATCATATCAGCATCAGAGAGAAAGACATTGAGAAGACAACATTCAGGTGCCACTTTGGTCATTTAAAGTTTCTGTTTATGCCATTTGGGCCAACCAACACACTGGCTACATTCTAGTCTTGCATGAACCACATGTTCAGGGATCAGTTGAGGAAATTGGTCTTGGTTTTCTTCTATGTCATCTTGGTCTACAAAAACACATGGAAGGAGCATATGAGGCACTTGGATGAGGTTTCGAGTATCATGGAGACACAATCACTATATGCCAAAGAGTCCAAGTGTGATTTCGATATGACAGAGTTGCTTTAATTGGGCCACATGATCAGTGCACAGGGGTACATGCGCACTAGGAGAAGATCAGGGCCATTCTGGATTGGCCAACACCCAAGAATGTGAAAAAGTTGAGGAGCTTCTTTGGGCTATGCAACTATTACAGGTGGTTTTCATGGGTTTTTCTCATCTTGGAGAACCACTTATAGATCTCACCTGAGATGGGGCCTTCATCTAGACCTATGAGTCACATAAATTCTTTGATCACATGAAGGAAGTCATGGGCACCTGTCTAGTGTTAGAATTACCAGACTTCACTTTGTCGTTTGTATTAGAGTGTGATACGTCCGGCGAGGGTATCGAGGTAGTTTTTATGTAGGGAGGACACCCCATTGTATTCAAGAGAAAGAATCTCAGTCATCCCGAGAGGTTTTACTCCATATATGAAAAGGAAATGCTAGCAATCATGCATGCCTTGACCAATTTTAGACAATATTTGGTGGGCAACAAATTCATTGTCAAAACAGATCACAATAGCTTAAAGTATTTCCTTGAGCAGAAGGACCTCAGTGAGTGCCAACATAAATGGGTGAAAAAGGTATAGGAATTTGACTTTGACATAGATTATGTCAAGGGGAAGAAGAACATTGTGGCTGATGCGCTATCTAGGAGACCTGGGACATGTTATTTGATGGAGATTTCAGCAGATTGGAAATCCCACTTGTTAGTGGAATATTCCAAGAACAAGTTCTCTTGTGAGGTTTTGAATGGACATGTCCAAGGTGATAGGTATAGGGTCATTGACGATGTCATATTCTACAAGGAGAGGGTCTACTTAGTACCAGATTCAGGGCTCAAGAAGAAGATCCTCGCAACAGTTCATGATTCACCACTAGTAGGCCATCAGGGTTTTTTCAAAACCTACAGGCAGATTGGGGAGAGGTTATCATGGAAGGGCCTCAAATAGGAAGTTATGAGGCACATTAGTGAGTTTATGAATTTTCATTGGAACAAGTCAGATCATACGCTTCCAACAAGGCTACTTTAGCCACTTCCCATTCTGGAGCAAAAATGGGAGAGCATATCGATGGACTTCATCACATGCCTACACAAGGTCCAGGGTAAGGACTGCATCTATGTAGTGGTCGACAGATTGAAAAATTTTGATCACTTCTATGTCATACCAACAGAGTACAATGCAGTTCAGGTAGTCAAGTTATTCTTCAGAGAGGTCTTTAGACTTCATGTGTTGTCAAGGAACATCATCAATGACACGAGCAGTCGATTTATTGGGACATTCTGGAGGGATTTGTTTAGATTGGTGGGGAAAACGTTGACACCCAACACCAGCTATCACCCTCAGAAAAATGGGTAGAACAAGATCGTCAAAAAGTTGGTTGAAGGGTATTTGAAGAACTATGTGGGTGGACAACAAAGAAAATGGGTCAGGTGGCTACATTTAGGAGAGCATTTCTACAACACCACTTTCCACTTGTCCATTAGCATGACACCCTTCTGAGCATTGTACGGTTATGATGCTCCCACTTTGGTAAACTAGGTTTTCGGGGAGAGAAGATTTCTTAAGGCCAAGGATTGGATCATTGAGAGTCAGGAGATTCTCAAGTTGCTAAAAGAGAACCTGTAGAAAACACAGAATTGACAGAATATGAGTGCGGATAGGCATAGGATAGAGCACAACTTTGAGGTTGGGGATTTTTTTTTCTTGAGACTCCAACCTTACAAAAAGTCATCTATGAAGAGGAGTGGGGCCAAGAAGCTCAAGCCTAGATTTTATGGACCTTACAGGATCATGCGTTGGGTAGGAGAGGTTTCTTATGAGCTAGAGCTTCTAGAGGGGAGCAATATTCATAATGTGTTCCACATATCTTGCCTCAAGAAGGCACTGGGACAATTCATCAACACATTAGAGGATATTCCCCCATTGGATGAGGAGGGACAGTTGGAGTTGGTTCTAGAGGAGGTACTGGAGTTTCGAGAGAGGAAACTGAGGAGCAGGGTCATCAGAGAGTGTTTGATCAGATGGAGAGGGATTCCAGTAGAGTATGCTACTTGGGAGAGCGAGCATGTGTTGTAGAACCCTGGATTGGCATTGCTTGAGGACAAACAATTTCAGGAAAGGAGGACTACAATGCTCCTTTCTAAATAGGAGCTCCAGAGAGGAGGCTTAATGTTCTAAACATCCCTGTTAGACTATATACAGGGCCATAAAGGGGTAAACAGGGTTACCAGAGGTGACTTTAGAGGAGGGTGTTATAATTTGAAGGTGACATTGAGCATTTCCCAGGGGGATCCATCTAGCATCTAGACATACCACTAGAGGGTTGATCAGTCACCATAACTGAGAGAGACAATAGGGCGCACTATTTGGAACAGTTTCCAAGCATATACGAGGGGTCTAGCCACCAGGGCGAACTTTCCATACTTGCAATAGTTGGTGTATGAGTTGTTGTATCTTGCAGTAGATATTACACCTCTTCCATTGATCCTGCAATAGTCTTCTATTATCGGGTACTATTGTTTTAGTTTGATTATTGTATCTCGGCTAAGATCCTTTTGTCACTAATCTAGCCAAGTGATTTATTTTATTCAGCCGCATTTGACATTGTACTCCCCAGACATATAATAATATATAGTTTGCAGTCTTTTGTCTCATTTACTATCTATATGCTCATTTATATGTTGTAAATAATTAATTATACACATACACATCTAATACGCATCCAGAAACCCCCATTGTATGAGATCAAATAGTGGACTTATCATATTAGTAGTATTTCCTTGACTAGCCAGGTCAGGAACATTACAAAAACTTCATAACATAGCATGCAACATACTTTGACGCACCTACCTAGTTGCTCTTTAAACTTAATAAATTAAACATACTAGCTAGATTTCAGGTGAAGGACAAGTTCCATTAATAGATCAATTAAAATACCTTTTGAATGATAGAGTGCAATCTACCCCGTGCCTTAAACAAAATGCCTAGAGGGTTAACAACATATCGCAGATGTATCACCTTAAACTGAAAAAATGATTGTTTCAAAACCATTACACTTCACATGTGGTTGAGCACCAAAATATAGCTGAGGATTTCACAGAGTGGAGTGTGATGGAGGTAGCCAGATCAAAACCTACAACAAGGGTAAGAAGAAACAATATACAAAGAAATGTACATTTACCTTTTTCCTCACTGTATATAAAGCATCTCAACTAACAACCCCACTAACCAATACATGAATTCAAGAAGTCTAGCAGATAAATTAATGTCTAATTGATAAAATTTGATGATTTTGCATCTTTGACAAATAATCTTGTGAAGGATAATTGAACAGGGAGCTGATTTTTGTTGGTATATAAATTCAAAATAACTTTGGTTCTAAAAGAAATAGATCCATTCCCCAGATGGGGTGTCATCCACCTGATAGTGGACACGAGGGAGGTGGGCTGACAGTTGGCATTGGAAGGCCACATGCCCCGCACTTTGGCCGTCACCCCCCACTATATAATGCATTGCATTTACACTCTGCTACTCATTTTCTTTGGCAAGTACATGCTCCATGTGCTTTAGCATGCCATTTCCCCTATTGCAGTAATGGAAATGGATTTTGCAAGAAGCCTATTATGTGACTTCCTTTGGCTTCTTTACACTGATCTGGGGCTTTTGTTCTTCCATCGCCTTCCAAACTCCATAGCCTCTGTTGTGTGTTTCATCTATTTCATTTCTCCTCCCGAATCTCCCTCTTGGTTCCTGATTTAATATTTGTGGGATTTCTTCCTCCACCTCCCCCTCCTAGTTATGTTGAGGTTGCACGAAAAGCAAAAAAGGGGTCCGACTTGGTATCAAACTTATGGGAGAATGGTCCATTGAAACCTCAGCCAACAACATACCTTATCCAATTCGTCTGTTCCTCCCTCCCCCCCGTCCTCCTCTGGTCTGCATGGCCTTGCTCCTTTGTCTTCTCCCGAGGCATGTCGAGTGGAATGGTTCGACAGCCAGGGGAATTCTTTGAGATTTGCACCTGGCCCCATCTCAGACATGCCTTCTACTTCTCATCTGTCTATCTCTCTTGCGACTCCTTGGGTTGCTTCCCAACCTAACACCACCTCCATCCCCTCGGCAATGATACCCTCTCAGCCCCATCCGCCCATTTGTTGCACATGTGGCGACTACTCTTGACTCCTGGCATCAATGGATATTCTGCAGGGATTGGTTTTCGAAGTCCGGCACAACTTCGCGGATTTATTGTTCAACACTAAGCTTAGGGATCGATGCAAAGAACAGTTGGATGCTCTGCTATCTGCTCTTCTCAACCACTCTCCGGCTCCTTCGACCAGGAAGGGCTCTGGCAACACAGGGATGACTAATTACCCGTCTCTAGACTCAAAATGAAGCCTTTGTTTTCAGGTTCTTTTTTTGGGATTTTGTTGATGGCAAGGTTTTACTTAATTTTTGTCATAGCCATGCATGGCACTGAGGCTTATAGACAACATAGAGTGCATATGAAGTTGTGTTTTGGCTATTGAAAGTATTTAAATTCTTGGAACTGGCTTATTTTGAACATATGGCTGTATTGGTTTCCCATATGGGAAATGCAAACCATCAGACAATTATGTATATTGTGGATTTGAAAGGTAACTTATAATACAAAAACTTACTTTAAAAAAAAAGAAGTAGATTTTGCATTGTCACTCAATTAAAAAAAATTCTGAAGTCAAAAGAAAAGGTGAGGAAAGCGATCGTTGAGCACACCGGCCCAAGTGTGTTCTACTGCACTGTCAAATGATCACCTTGCGAAGTGGTGGTCTCCCATGGAACTACCCTAAACCTCATAATTTTTATCTAACCGCAGGCATAAAAAACATGCAACTTCAAGGCCTGTTAGACAATCTCAATCATTTCCCCAAAGCAAAAAATACTTTCCACACACTGGCAAATTAAGAGAAGCTTAGCATGAGATTCTTTTGATTCAGTAAAGGATTCTGTTAAGCTACTCCATTGAAACTAAATTAAAACTGGATAGATTTTACTGATTTTAGTGCCTTCTTAAAGCAACCTAGAATGTACTTCAGAAATTAAAGTACGTGCTTATACTTCACGAATGAAAACATTTTCCCCCTCATTTATTACAAATGTCAACCTAGTGTTGAATGGCCACAAGTTTCATCAAATGAAGCTAAAAATTTTCTCTTTCTAAAGTAACTAGTGTTGAATGGCCACAAGTTTCATCAAATGAAGCTAAAATTTTTCTCTTTCTAAAGTAACTTGTGACATTCTTAAGAAATATGAAGGAACGGACAATCTGTGCAAAAAAATCACTCATTTAGGGCAATTTCGGTGCAAATCAAAATAAGCTTTAGATTAATTTATTTTGATTTTTGCAATATTCTGTTAAATATTCATGCTAAAGATTAAATTCAAACAACTTTGACAAGGACAATTTTACATAAGGAAGTAAATTAAGATAAGTTGCTGATCAGAACTTGTTCATTTAACACAGGTATTCTGTTAAAACTTGATACCGTCTTTCTAAGGTTAAAGTCAAGCTAATTTGATAAACTCCAACAAATTTTAGCGGTATCTTCAACTTGCACCCTAGATAGTTTAAGAACCTTACATGCTGTCCCTCAAAATCAATCTGGTCTGACTAATTTACTGCAACATAATTTGAGGTACCAGTCTTTGTGAAATGCCCTAAAAGGTGAAGAGTTTCACAATATCCTGCAATACCTGGCAATCTACTTTAAGAAACGTTATGCTGCAATGTTCTTCAGCATGTTATTTTAATTTGATTCATCCTTCCATATCAGACAGTGTGAAACTTCCCCTATTCAAGTATATCAGCCAGTGCAAAGACCACTAACTCGTATCCTCTTCAGTTTTCGACCTACTCTGAAGTACTTCATAAAATTTCAAGAAGATCACTCCAATTTGTTTCTGTATAACAATTTTACCTCAATTAATCTTAAATACAAAGAGAGTCCAAAGCGTTTGCTAACCGGCAAGAGTAGAAGCGGCGCCATTTTTAGCATTTTAGTTAAAGTTTTCAGCAATAACTTGTTTCTTAAAATCAAGCTATGAGACAATCCTTACACAAAATCATTGTCTTTTGTAAGTAATGTAACTATTGGAGAAAAGAATCAGGAATCTTGTGGCGATCTTTGTACCTGAAACTGAAAACTGCTTGAAACGGCCGAGGCAAAGCAGAAACAGACTTCAAAACATCCTGATCCAAAGAAGAGAAAGCCATGGTGCCTTCAGCAAACTCAAAACAAATACTCTTTAAATCCTTTAAATGTAGGTCCATATTTCACCTCAATTTATTACAGTGCATGCCGAAAATAATAAAGAACTTCCATCCAATTTTATATTTCCAAGACAACCATATGCCTTACCTTCAATTCTTCAATTGAAACACAGATAACCGAGCCGGAAGTCAAGCTTTACTGAAAAACCCATTAAAAGATCGTCATTAAGAGCTCTATTTGTGAGTAATTCGAAGAAAAACAACACAAAGCATACTCTCTTCGAAACTGTGTTAGAAGCTTATAATGGATTAAGTAATATAATCTTTAATATTTGTAGGGCTTGATTATGTAGGTTTTCAATGTTTGAAATTTCTGGAGATTAAGCTGTGTATGAGCTGTATATAGGGTGAGGTGAACCCCAGCTCAATCTCCATAAATTTCAAACAATATCTTTAATATTAAGAAATGTATAAAGGCATTCCATAATTGGAATGAATTCAAACGCCGTTAACATCATAAATCTGTGTACGTAACGAATTGCTGCATATAATGTTCGAATCGTCGAATTCATTCCATATATTTAAAGCTGGAACGTAAATTTCCCATTAGCCTTCCAAGTATGGGGAGAAATGGTCCTGAAATTATTTCAATAAGAAGAATCCATTGGTTTTGATCAAACCTTTGCTGAATTTGTGGAAGGCCTGAATGAACAACAGGTGGTGATCTTAATCGTAGCACATCGTCGCATTCGATGATCGATATGCATTCATAGTCGTTTAAATCGTCGAGATCGTACAGTAACTTTAAAAAGGTCGTTTTTATTAGATAATTTTATTTGTCATTATTACTATTTATTGCCAACGGAAGCTATTAGGAGTAGGCTAACTATCGAACAAACATAATCCCTTTTCATGGAAATTTTTGGGCTTGAATCCGGCTAGATTTTCAGGGGTAGTTTGAGCTTCTGGATCAAAATTTCATGTATTTCAGAACTTTACATAGGGGGTTTTGCCCCATTTTAAACCAACTCAAATGGTCAAAAAATCGATTAGAGTTCTAGATTAGAAATTTAAAAATTTAAAAACATACGACCCTTAAAGATAACCGAGGAGAGAAAATTGCTCATGACTACTCCAAAACTATTTGGCTAATGGAAAGTGGGATCACCATGGATTCATATAGATATTTATCATTTTTGAATTTTTTATCGTATTTCTTATATATATATATATATAAAATAAAATTTTAGTATAAGTTAAAAATTACCTTTACAGTAAGCATGAAAAAAGTTACTAATTTCAATTTGGGGATTATTAGAGTTTTTTAGCTAACAAATTTGATTTATTTGCAAAATTGCTTTTGAAATGTTAGTATTGGAATAAGATTAGATGATTTCCTAATTTTATGATTGAAATATAAATATAGACATATGTTATTGTAAACATAACTTATAAAATGGACCAAAATGAGCTTTATTGGTCGCTCTACAATTGGGCTTCTAGGGTTTTTGTTTAGTGCCCTCGCTTCAAGCTTCTGGGCGCCTGGTTCGGCCATGGCCACCGTGGAAGGGGGGCCCTAAGGCCCCTCTTACCGCAAGGTCGCCTCACATGATCTAGGCAGCGGGCTCTTGAAGAGACCGTCTTTCGAACCACTAGCCGGAATGAGAAATATCCTATGGGAAGAAGACTCGCCAAAAGAGAAACCCATGGAAGTAGATCCAAACCCAAACCATGCAAAAGTGGCTCGCACTTGGGAACCTGGAAAATGCATCCCACAGGTGCCTACGGCCCTAGAATAGAAGAGCAAAAGCAATACATGTGAGATTACACACTGGTAGGAAAATTTTCGGGTCTTTGGCCCTCGGAAAGGGACCTCGTGAAATGGATTCAACACCGATGGAAACCCAAAGGTCACTATGATTTACAACTCGGATCCAAAGGCTTCTTTATCATCATTTTACATAATCTAGAAGACTGCAACATAATATGTGAAGGAGGCCGATACTTCTACAACTTGGCAGGGATTTTCCTTCCGTTTTTGGACAGAAAAGTTCAGTCCAGAGAAGGAGGAATTCATGCATGCTCTAGTCTGGTTACGGATCTACTCCGTACCCCAGGAATTCTAGCTGGAGGAAAAACTAGCAGGCATCAACAACATGATTGGATTCTACATCACAGCTTCAGAAGCCATGAAACAAGGAAGGTACACCTCTTATGCCCTCATTTGTGTCTATATCAATATTTCCAAACCCCTTCCAGGTGCCATAACTCTAGAATATCACAATGAAGAATGGTCCCAAACCCTAGAAATGAGAACATACCTTTCCATTGTAGGAAATTCCACGAACATGGCCATCTCTTCCATGAATGCCCTCTTAATAGTGCTAGCAAGGTAGATCTTGCGGCTTATGAAAAAGCCAAAGATGGTTACACTCAAGTCACTGGCCATCGTAGGAAACCAGCAAGAAAAGCGACCCCTCCTACCCTGACTGGCCCCTCTACCAACAACTCTTTTGAATCCCTGCAGTAGATCCCAGAGGATCACCTCAACCCCTCGACTTCTCTGCCTAAATCATCTCCCTCCTCGAACTCCAAAGGAAAATCAACGGATCTTCCACCTCAGAACCAAGATCCTTTGGACAATCCCTCAGATACCTCTTTGTCACACAGTCTAGGAATGGAAATTGGGGACCTTGACATCGACCTTGAAGACCAAGACCCGGCAGGAATTGACCTGGTACATCTGGAATAGGCCTACCAGAAAAAGAGGTTTACACAATCCCACTGGACTAGTTACACAAAGTGCACAAAGTCTTCCTTAACTCTTCTATGGGAGGATCAACTAGAGCTAAATCTGGCCTAGGAATCCAACGGGGGCCTTCGAAAGACCATCGCAAACCCACAAAAGATGAGAAGAAAAGAGGCAGAAAACCAAAACAACAAATCAATGAATAAATAGGCCACTTCCTGGTAAACTCAAGACAGATCCATTTGATCTCGAACAACTTTCCCCCTCTCCCACCCTCACCCTCATCATGAATCTGCTCTCACAAAAAATTAGGGGTGTCACTGGATGTAGCAAGCAATGCATACTACAGGAAAGGATCACGAAAGATCAACCATATATTCTCTTTTTACAAGAAATTGAAATGTGCAAGAGACGAAGCTATCCAAATTCTCACAAAAAGCTGGAAGCAAGCAAGAGTCATGGAAACTGACGTGATTAGCATGATAGGGGGCCTTTCCATACTTTGGAACCCTTCCATTATCCTCATGGAGGGATTTTTTACCTCCAAATGGACCATCTCATCCTCCTACAGGATCATTGGATCAAACAAACTAGGATTTTTATCAAATGTGTATGGCCCGAACACTCAAAGAGACAAGGCATCCTTTCTCCATCACCTGGAATGGATCGCCAATTACACAAGAAATCAACGTTGGATTCTAGGGGGAGATTTCAACATGATATGCAACTTGGAGGAAAAAAGAGGGGGCACTCAAAGATTGGACAACAACAACATGCACTTCCAAGGCATCATTGACATGCTGGGCCTTATCAACATGGAGATGATAAATGGACCCTTTACCTAGTCAAACCGAATATCTAGAGCCCAACAAGTCTCTTGTCGTCTCAATGGATTCCTAATCTTTCATGATGGAAGGTCTCACTTGGCATGCCACAGTGATCGATGCACCATGCTCAAACCACTAGCCAATCCTGCTCAAAATGGATATCAATGAAAAGCTAGGAAAGAAGCCCTTTTGCTTCAAAAAATTATGGTTAACTCACCCAGATTTCCAAGCAAATGTTGAACACTGGTGGTAGGAAGCTATGGTTCCTAGAGGCACTCCCATGTACAAATTCTAGTAGACGCTAAAAAATCTCAACCAGCACCTAAAAAGATGGAATAAATCCACCTTTGGGAACATCCTCTAGGCCCAAGAGTTACCGAACCATCAAATAGAGGTCCTGCAATAGAAAAAAAGACATCATGGCCTCACTAACTCTCTAAAAGAACAAAAGGCTAGCCTAAATAAGTAGATCGTTGAGCGACGGGCACATGAAGAAATCTTATGGAGACAAAAATCATGCATCCAGTGGCTCAAAGAGGGGGAGAAAAATTCCAAGTTCTTCCATAGATCGATGCTTCAGCGACGACACATCAATTACATCTCTCACCTCTCCACAGATCAAAGAACAAAACTACAACGATATGAGGACATAGAAAATGAGCTACTCTCTTATTATAGACAACTTATATATGAACCTCTAACAGAACACACTCAAGCCATAGACACCATCACAAAGCACATTCTGAAGAGTGTCACCAGAGAACAAAACAAGGCTTTGATGCAACCAATCACAGAGGAAGAGGTGGATCAAGAACTTAAATATACGTCTGTTGGTAAAGCCCCTGTGCCCGGCGACTTCACAGTCAATTTCTTTTACCACTGTTGGGCTATGACTAGAGAGGAATTTTGGGAAATCATTGAGGATTCAAGGAGGTCTGGACAGGTTCTACCAACTCTCAATGCCATTTTCCTCACCCTTATCCAAAAAGAGGAAAAAGTCACATATCTGAAACATTTAAGACCCATAACACTTTGCAATGTTATTTACAAAATCCTCATGAAGGTTATTGCCAAGCACCTCAAGAGAATTCTTCCATTTATCATCTCCCAGGAACAATCTGGTTATGTAGAGGGTAAGAAACTCTTGGACAATATCATTTTAGTGCATGAGGTGATTCATTCTCTTCAAACCACCAAATCTCCAGGTATTCTCCTTAAACTTGATCTCTCTAAACATTTTGACAAACTTAGTTGGGACTATATGAAAGCCACCCTTCTTGCCTTTGGCTTCGACCATTTTTGGGTTGCTTGGATCACTAATCTCACTTATTATGCCCTTTTATCCATCCTGGTCAATGGAGTTCCTTCTAGACCCTTCTTCCCCACTAGAGGCATCAGACAAGGTGATCCACTCTCGCCCTTCTTTTTTATCATTATGGAAGAGAATCTCAGTTGCTCAATCAAAGCCACCATAACCAATCATACACTCTTGATTCTTTCCCTACATGCACGCTATCCACCCATATCCCATAGTCAATTCATGGGCGACACCCTGATCATGGGGCTCCCCACAATTATGGAAGCCACACACATCCACTCCATCATCCAAACATTCTGTGAAACCTCTTGCATGGACATCAATCTGGCCAAATCTCAAATATTCTTCTTCAACACGCCCCTCCCAGTGCAACTCCATATCATTCATATCTTGGGGTTCACTCGAATCTCCTTTCTATCCAAGTATCTTGACAATCCCCTCATTGATAAAGCAATGAGGAATAACTCCTCGGAGTATCTTATGTCCAATCTAAGGAAAAATTTATCCTCATGGACCTTTCGCTCCCTCAATCTGCCCGGTCAGTTGATACTCCTTAGGTATGTCCTTCAAGCCCTCCCCATCTACTCCTTTTCATCCCTAGCAGCTCCAAGTTTCATCCTAAAGGCCATCTGCACTTCTGGAAACCGCTATCTCTTCTGAGATTTCTCATTTTCTTCTCTCTCGAGTTTTGGTTCATTGTTGTTCTTGCCATCAATGACAAGCACACTCTTCTTGTAAACATGCCAACAATATCCCCCTTTGGCATTGATGGCAACCCTGAAAGGCTACACTATTATGTTTAGACCTACAACTGTAGGATCCAGACCACACCTTTTTTCCCCCTTTGACATCAACGTCAAAGAAAACATGCTTCCCCTGAGCTATTGCAATACTTTTTCCAAAGGTATAATATATTCAATCAACACATAATCCCCCTGACTAGATAGACTGTTTTAACTTGATAACAGGGTCACGCCCAACTTTTGGCGTAGATACTCAAAAAGAGATTTTGCAAGCGGTTTAGTGAAGATATCAACAATCTGATCTTTGGATGGAATATAATGAAAAGAAACACCAGTGTTAGTCACATGTTCCCTCAAGAAGTGATACTTTAAGGGTATATTCTTGGTCTTCGAGTGAAATACATGATTCTTTGACACACTAATTGCACTAGTATTATCACAATGGATTGGGATTGGTGTAGTATATTTTATCCCCAAGTCTGCAAGTGTCTTAATCATACACAACACTTGGGTATAGAAAGTGGCAAATGCAATGTATTCATCTTCTATAGTTGACAAGAAAATTAAACCTTTCTTCTTGCTCAACCATGCTAAAAGGGAATCTCCTAAGAAGAATGCACCTCCACTTGTGCTTTTCTTTTCATCCACAAAGTTGGCCCAATCAACATATGAATAGACTAATAGTTGAAAATTATGATTCCTAGGATACCATAGGCCATAGTTCATTGTTCCTTTAAAGTATCTGAATATTCTTTTGACAGCTAACAAATGACTCTGTTTAGGTGCAACCTGATACCTTCCTACCATTCCAACAACAAGCATTATGTCTAGACGGGATGATGTGATGTACAATAGGTTTCCTATCATAGACCTATATGAACTCTGATCAACATCTGGTGAGTCATCATCCTTTATTAACTTGCATCCAGTGACCATAGGTGTGATCATAGGTGTAGAATATTCCCTTTGAAACCTTTTCAACATTTCTCTTAGATATTTCTCTTGAGAAAGAAATATTCCTTCAGACCTCTCAGTAATTTGCAGACCAAGAAAAAATGACAGTTCCCCTATCATAGACATTTCGAATTCAGATTGCATGGAAGAAGCAAACCATTGTACCAATGAAGAATTATTGCTTCCGAATATGATGTCATCTACATAGACCAACACAATCAGAAAATCATTACCCTCTGTTTTGATATATATTGTTGTGAAATTTTCCTCTCTTGAACCCTTTGCCTTGAAGATACTTATCCAGTCTGTAATACCAGGCACAAGGAGCTTGTTTCAACCCATATAATGATTTCTTCATCTTCCAGACAAATTCAGGGTTATTTGATAGCTGGAAACCCTATGGTTGTTCCATATAGACTTCTTCTTTTAGATCTCCATTTACAAAATATGACTTGACATCCATTTGATAGACTTTAAACTATTTATGACAAGCATAGGAAAGAAACATTCTAATAGCTTATAATCTTGCTACGGGGTGAGATCGGAAGAGCGGTTCAGCAGGAATGCCGAGACCGATCTCG